>JASSUY010031697.1:0-91162 GCA_032466535.1 Forpus xanthops | reverse complement strand
TACAGTCCCTCATGAAGAGTCCCTCCCCAGCATCCCTATAGGCCCCCTTCAGATACTGGAAGGCTGCTAGGAGGTCTTCACACAGCCTTCCTTCTCCAGACTGAACAGCCCCCACTTTCCCAGCCTATCTTCCTATGGGAGGTGCTCCAGTCCCATGATCATCCTTGTGGCCCTCCTCTGGGCTTGTTCCAACAGTTTCATGCCATTTTTATGTTAAGGACACCAGAACTGCACACAATACTCCAAGTGAGGTCTCGCAAGAGCAGAGGATCACCTCCTTCAACCTGCTGGTCATGCTCCTTTTGATGCAGCCCAGGATACGGTTGGCTTTCTGGGCTGCGAGCGCACACTTCCAGCTCATGTTAAGTTTGTAATCAAATGATAGACTGTCTATAGTAAGAGAAGAAGCAACCCATTGCAGCTATGCTTCCAAAGCACGACTTAACACCCATATTTGTTGCTATGCCGAAACTCAGAGACTTCTTTACTTTAAACTACACAAATGCATTAGTAAAAGTGAAACACTCAATGCCAAGTATTCACTCAGCTTCCTGAGAACTGAACTCCTGATGCTGCAATACACTGCTAAAAGACCCTGTGCCAGCTATCTTAAAGATATGTCTACACAAGCTACAACAATAAGCTTCAACAATGTTCTCACAGAACCTCACAGGTATTTTCAGACATGGATACAGTAAGAAATTTAGAGACAGCAAGCTTAATATTATTAAGCTCAGTTTACTAAAAAGTTTGAGACAGAGTACAGTGAAAACACTGAGGGGGTGACGGGAGGCAGAGAAAACTGTAATAGGAGTTCACATGAGGCCTGAAGAGATGAAACTACTCCAATTACAAATTCTTCAGTGCAAAGTGGTGTGGATATCTGATGTTCTCACTTATCACAATTCATCTATTCCAACAGATTATCCTGAAGTAGGAAGGGGCAGTATCTTCTTAGCCCCATATGAAACAAAGGCAGATGGTGCTGAAGGTTCACTTGCTTTAGGCCACACTAGCCTCTATGCTTTAAGACGGCTTAAAAGTAAAAAAAAAATTTAGGATATCAAAGCCTCCACAAAATTCACCTAAAATACAAATATGAGTCATCCAGTTCTGACAGCTAATTTTGCTCTTTACATGACCCCTATTATTTGCTTGGAAACATTACTTCCTGCTCCATTTTGAAGTAAGAATGCTACAAATGAGGTACATGTGAAGGTAGTCTGTTGTTATTTTTAAAATACAGCACTGAGTGTGAAATAAAACGGCAACAAACCATAGCTGCACCAAACTGAGTTATTACACTATTCCCACCCCCCCAGTGACCCTGTAAATCCAGGAAAAATAAAAGTATGGAAATTTGGAGCATTTTCTGGAGAAATTTAACTTGTGAAGGATTTATCTGCATTGATTCTGAAATGGAACATGATACCATGAGCAAACAGATGAGTTGGCTGGAGCAGAAGAGGATATCTTTGGGAAAAAATACTCTCACAATACACACTGTTGCTAATTCTTAAATGATGGTTCATGCTGGTAGCATAGAAGAACACGGTGAAAGCAGCATTTGTCAGATTTGACATGCTTTTAGTTTTAGTTGTCTTTTTTTTCACTTACTCCCAAACACAGCTAGTTTGCTCATCCAAAAATGCATTACTACATGGCAAGCAACTTCTAACTCTATAAGCCGTTTCTTTTATGTATTGACATTTAATCTGTTCACATTATTAATGCTGGTTTAGTTGGCGTGGTTACTGCACTAGTGATTTGTTAATCTGTAATGCCTAAAAAAAAACCAAAATCAAATAACTAAGAAGTTTGCTAAAGGTCTGGTAATCTTATACCTCTTGTTTCTCGGGTCGGGTCCACGAAGCCTGGAGAGAACAGATATAGAACACAACAACAACAGGGAAAAAAAGCAATAGAAGTTTATCAAAGGTTGCTTTTAGGTATCATATTGTATGCACCACATTGCGTTCTGTGCACATGCAGGCTTCAACTTGTATATATCGTGTGTGGGGTGATCACATTTTTCATTTCCCACTATAACCTCAATTTAGGTTTGCATTCAGATTTAGTAACCTATAAATTAGTCTTTAAATGATTAAGCAAAGGCTAATGATATCTAAAGACTGCTTCTGGTTTTACATATCCAGTGACTATTTCCCTTGTCATATCTCACCATTTTTAGAAACCTGTTCCAAGCATACTGTGGAAGTGACTCTGATGACCTATGGCATTAAATAGTTATTGAACTGGTTTTCTAACACCGGCTTGTTAGTTACCCGCACACACTGATCAACATTAACACTCATATTATTAATGGGATCATGCATTTGTACACTTTTTTGCATGCACACTGTGCCAGGAGTAGGAGACCTTGGGCTGCAGAGCACTGCCAACAGGATGATCCCCCTGGACAGGAGACATCAGGGTAGAACCTTGTACCTCCAGTTGGTAACATCCAGCTCCTTACACTTAGGGTTATGTGCACCAAAATCCTTACTAGACTCGGCACAACCAAACAACAGATGTGAAACATGCACAAACCTTACCAATAAACATACATTTCCCATTTAGAGAAAGCCATCAACTGTTTGGACCATATTCACTATAGTTCAGAAAGACAAAAAGCTGCTGGGTTCTGTTTTCCCCCTATAATTTACCTTTAAAATATTTTTCTTCTGGTTCTATTTCAATTGCATCTTGATCCATTTCAATTCAGGAATCAAAAATCACCTGCTAATATCACAGCCACTACGGCATCACTGAAATGTGAGGCACAAGCAATGCTGACGTGGGAGGTATAACAGCATACACAAGAGTGACATTACAGAAATGGAGATGAAAAGAAATAAGAATAAGAAACCCCATAGTATTGTTTCTACAGTGCTTCTAGGGAATATCGTGAGAGTATAAATACATGCCACAGACAGCCTCATTTTAGACTGTCTTTGATAAAAGCAAGTTACTTGCTTGTAACTAGAGGCCTGAGGTGAAACCACCTAAAGTGAACCTCACCAACACTCGCATGGGTAGGACACCTCCACCATCTGATCATTTCTGTGTGTATACACATATCCTATTGGGCACGACTTCCTTGGAAAATGAACAAGTGACTGCAATAGGTCAGCACAATCCCTTTCTGATGTGCCAGTCATTCTCTATACCTGAGCAAATCAAGCTACCAAGGGAACTGCTTTGCTTATATGCACGCAAGTCCCCTTTCAATCCTATTCACAAAGTATGGTGTCAGCACAGGGGGATTAAAAAAAGATGACAACATCTTTTTATCCTTTGGTTTTCAGTACCTGTCAATCTAAAGAAAGCCGGAGGAGGATAAAAGCCTGTTCCCACACTCCTAGAGCACTTGGTGTGGGGGAAAAAAAAAAGGCAGGACCACATTCTCTATCCTGAATAACTTAAAACTAACTCCCTCACGAAGACAAAGAGATACACAGATCTACTCAGCACCATGCAGGGGATAGAACGGAACCAAGAGATCCATGCATGCCAGCATTTTGTCTTCTCTGTAGAAGAAAGCTGTTAAATGGGAGCTTAAATTAAATTTTGAAACCCTATGTGAGATCCTATTACACAGATATACCTACTGCCACCTCTGGCAAGATGATAGAAGACCTGAATATAAGCATCACTTGGCACCCCTCCCATTCTTCACACATTGAGCTTACTGCTAGGTAAGAAACCTAGGGCTGTCTCCACTACTGTTTCATGAAAGCATGTATACGAGTACTCAGCAATTACCTCTTTCAGAAATCTGACAGGAAATACACTCATGTCTGCACTGAAAATGGGTAACTTGTATACACCAGCACACGACACATCAAAACTATATTAACTGAATCACAGTCAGTATTCTGCTCGAGCAATAGAAAAGTACCTTGAAAGGGCATGAAATGTACTAACGGCGACGAGGAATACGGCAAACTGCCTTGAACAGCTTTACATCTGGTCTCATGCAAAGAGAAAGCATCCCCACTCCCTACAACAAATACTTGAGGTAAAATTAAGCCAAGCCATTTCAAATCATCATATTGATAACTTTCCAGGCCTGAAAGCTCTTGCTACATTTTAGAGCAGTGATACATAGGAATCCCAGACTGACAAGGCAGAAGGATACGAGCTGCCAGCTTACTAGTAAGATGAAGCTTCCATCTTGCCAGTGTTAGGGAGGTTGGTCTGCTCATCCATATTGGTATACAGCAGACAATCATCTGATCTTGCTAAGCACAGTCACGATGACTGCATTTAGTCAAATCTTCATAAACCATCCTCAAAGCAAAAGACTGCTTGCCCAAGGGGTGCCACATTATGCAGGTGTAGCCAGTGAGGGAACAATCTTCTGCTATGCATGCCAGGATATCAACAGGTCTCCTCAGGGAAATGTGGAAATGTTGAAACGATTGTGACATTGTCAACCTAGGTCACATCCCACCCCTTTTCCACACATCAGGCTGTCTCTATTCTTTGACAAAGACCGAGAGAGGGAAGCCACTAAGCAAAGATGGGGTTTTCTTCGTCTGCTTGGGGGTTTTAGCTTGGTTTTTCTGAAAAACTAAATGGTTATGGGAGTTAAGGCACCTCCAGACCTTTAAAACCTGGACTGAAGTATGACAACAGAAGTAAAGAACATGTAGGAAGACAGTGCATCTGAGTAACTAAAGCATAACCAAAAGGCTCAATATTTTAAAACTAGTATTGTCTGTCCTACACCAAAGGCAATCCACTTCCCTGTGCAATCCCAGAGAAAGTAAGTCAATAGTAAACTGAATATATGCATTTGGTTGAATATGTAACAGACTGCTTTTCAGACCTAATCTGACCTAACGATTTTCTGGATATCTATACCATTCACCTAAACTTACAGCACATGACAGAGAACGGGAAAAAGTAAAAACCAAACCAAAGCACACACACACAAAAATCCTGCCTAGAAAGTGCAAGGGACATGATAAAAATCATCTTTGCCCTGAAGGTTTGAACCAGTACATAAAACATATGGTAGTATCTCAAAACTTGGAATTTATGTAAGAAACTATCAGAGTATTAACATTTTCCTTAATACTGAAAATCAACAGCACCAAGCAAGATATATGAGTCTCAAAAATGGTTAGCAGTTTTGTCACTGTGATCTTATAAGTTTAATTGCGCTGGACAGATGGGACTCTCTGCAGACAGGCTCTCTGACAAGCTTCTACTTAATTTAGTATTACTTCAGATTCTATAGTCCTCTCCCTTTCAAAGCTCTTCTCTGTTGCTGTGATACGAACTCTAGTGTTAGAAGCACTAGAGCACTTAGCTCCTCCTACCACTCTCCTAGAGACATGAGACCATGAATAACCTTGTCCTATCAAAAAAAGTCACCCAGCCATGCTTTTGAAGGCAACGTAAACCTCTCTCTAAACATTGCAGGGATATATGTTAGTCCTCAAATCCGAAAGATGTTAAGAAAGAATTAAGGCTGGAAACCTTTGGCACCCTGATTAATAAGTTATACATTAACAACATGGTGAAGAGCTGACATCATTGAAGCAATTAGAAAAAGCTCATTTAGGAGTCTATAATGCAGGATGGCACCTCCATCGCTTTAAGACTTTCATAATCTATCAAATGGCCTTCATATTGAGTCAGAACCATCATATGTCAAAGTTAGCTGAGCCTTGAAGCATCCTGTTATTAGAAGATTATTAATGAGCAACAACTTCTTATTCCAACTTTTGGCTAGGCTTCCTTCGCTCTAAACTATGCTCCTGATCACCTTATGAAACTATTATGAAATATCAACAGTAATACAACACACTTTAATCTCATCTAGCTAAGAGGAACTGTGGTCAATAAAAAAAAAAAAAAGGCACTTTTTGAAAAGAAAAACTGCTAATTATTTTTGCCTTTAAGGACTAAATGGTGTTGATGTGACCAACAAAACAGGTGAACACAAAGGCAGCCAAGGCTTTTGTGCTTCAGATACATGCAGTATTAGATTACAATACAGAAGGAATTAACAGGCTCATTTTGGTCCACTGCATCTTTGAGAGATAATATCCCACACCTCTCCACCTGCCACTCTCCCAGATCATATCATCATGATGGCAGCATGGACAGCACTGGAATCTGGGTGCTCATTCCTACATCAGCTTGGAAAAAGAAGGGAAAAACCCTATATGGAAAAACCAACCATAGGTCCAATAGGAAACTCCTCTGAAAAGGGTCCAGGGCCGACTGCTTTTCAAGTTAATTCAACTCAGAGTGATACCAGCAGGAATTAAAAAGCATATCCTCAGTTGATATAAACCGGGATAGTTCTTCCTACAAAAGGACATCTACGGTATTATTTTGGCTGTGGAGCTGACCTTTTAGCAGTTAGTCTGTGCAGTACCACAAGCGCTCTCACTACAGAGAGGGGAATCTCCATGATTTGCATGTGCATCTGCATGCAACTAGCATGCATTCTGGATCAGCAGAGGCAGGCAGGTACAAGCTGCACTGATCCAGCAAATGAGATCATGGTTTTGGGAAGGGCTATACCTTCTCTTCATTGCTGATGTTCCGGGTGGAAGTTCTCCAAGTGATAGAAGGGATTGGGTCCCCAGATGCCTCACAGGTCAGTGTAATCTGATCCTCCAGCTCCATGGCTGTTTTATTCTCCACGTAAGTGATTTTCGGTTTTGCTGAAAAGAAAAAGCAACACAGTGGTGGGGTGGAGCTCACCTCCAAGTTACAGCAAGTCTCACTGAAGTGCTAAAGCCCTTTTAATAAAAGCTTTGGGTGGATCAGGATTTAGCCCTCTGGGTCTGGAAGATACTCCAAGTAGTATGTCAATTTCACACCTCCCCCTATGCAGACCTGAATTTCTTTTGTTAAAGAGCACGCAGAATGCAGTTGGCATCTACCTCAGAAACATACAGAGAATTTTTGCCTGGGATGATGGCAAAGATGCACAGAATACTTGGGAAAGCAGCAGCTCTGGATAAGCCACATCAGGTATTAACTGGGATAGGCAGGTTACTTCCAGCTTGCACTAGTGAGCTACCAATATCTGACTGGATTGGGAAGGGAGGAACAGTAAAAGCATATTTACCAAAGACTTTGAGATGAATGGTGGCATCTTGCTCGCCAGCCTTGTTCTCAGCAATGCAGATGTATTCTGCTTCATCGCTCTTATCCACCTTCTTGATGATGAGCTCAGACCCATCATAATTGAAACTGTATTTCTCTTCATCATCAGCCTCTTCTATTGGCTCTCCATCCCTGCAGAGCACAGAGCACACTGGCTGTGTTGGAGGGGAGGAGCAACCAAAGGCTGCTTGTTTTAAGGCTTGCTGTTAATGCTAGAACTGCATTACTGTACTGAAACTCTTCAGGTAAAGAGGGACTGCCATCTTTTCCTTCCCCTAAGAGCTACAAAGCTTACATTTTGATCTATTCCTAACCCCTTCTGCCTTTACCAAAGGCTACACAGTTTCAGCAACAGCATACCTCAAGTCTGTATCACCGCCTAACAGTGAAATTTAGGCACAATGAAGCAAAGAGAAAGACTTGAGATGAGATCTCCGGGCATAACAAATACAAATCACAGCATCCATTTTTGCCTATGCTTCCCCACCATGTAATGAACTGATCCAGAGGATAGGTCTGATCAACATTAAGCTTCATCTCTATTTGCAGCTTGACAAAGGATGCAATGGGACAGTGCAAAAAATGCTAGTTTTACTGTTGTTCTTGTTTTTCCAGGAATCTGTAATGGTTTTGGGTGGGACAGTGAATTTTCTTCATCATAGCTCGTATGGCACTGTTCTGGGATTGCGACCAAAACAGCACTGATAATACAATGATGTTTTAACTATTGCTAAAATGCACACAATGCTAAAGGGCTTTCTCTGTTCCTCATGCTTCCCTTCTAAGCAAGTAGGCTGGGAGTGTACAAGAAATAGGGAGCTGGGAAAGCTGACCTGGCTAAACACCTGCCTGCAAATGGGAAGCACGGAATGAATTCCTTATTTTGCTTTGCTTCCATCCACAGATTTTGCTTTATCTCTATCAAACTGTCTTTATCTCAATGAGTTTTTGGATTTTACCCTTCAGATTCTCCTCCCCATCCCCACTCATCATGTAGTGAATGTCTCTGTGCTTGTTGGGGTTAACCCAAAACAAGCTAACTGCAATTCTGTTAGGAGGCCATTCTTTCTCTTGTGAGAAAATTGAATTAATTTTATTCCAGTTAAAAAGTTGCTTTCCTTTCTGCCTGCTTTGGCAAAAACATCCCTGCTCACACTCAATCAGCACACGTAATCAGGACATTGCACACAGCATCTTACTTTGTCCACGTCATTGTTGGCTCAGGAAAGCCATCAGCATCACATGCTAAGGTGACAGACTGGCTGAGGTTGGCAGTGGCATTCATAGTGCTCTGCCTGGCACGCACAGAAGGAGGTACTAAAAGAGAAGGAATCCACATTCAAGTTACAAATGGCAAAAGATGTCAGAGAGAGCCCTGGAAGGCTCACTGGAAATCTCTGCAATACAAGCACACACATCCCACTAGTAATTCAAACCCTCATGCCATCACCCGCAGGTTTCAATCAACGGCTTCGATGCATGAGCTCTCCAAAGCAATCAGCAGAATGAAGGGAGGGCGGGAGGAGGAGAGAGGCACAAAACATCAGGATTGCAGACCAAACTACTTGTGAGCCCCAACAAGATCTACACCTCACTCTAAGTCATAAAACACTTCAGGTTTCACTTGACATGGTAATTTCCCATAAACATCTGGTAAACACTCAATTTCCTGGACATTTTTATTTGACATAGCAAAGAAAGACTAGTAAGCTGATGGCAAATCATGAATGCGAAACTAAAGTAACATTTGCATCAGCAGCCTGGAGCCCATGTGCTACATATGCTGTCTCCATATTAGCCTCACTCTAAGCTGCTCACCATTTACGATGACCTGAATATCTTTGAAGTTGATCTCCCCACGAGCCAAGATCCGGCCCTCACAGCGGTATGTCCCTTCATCCGTTTTCTTGATTCCTCGGATCTGCAGGTAGTTGTTGGACAGGACTATAAATCGAACTAGAAAAGACAAAAGGAAGGCTCATCCAAGGATCCACAGGAAAGCTCACTGCAGGCAACAGGTTCTTCTCCTCTCCTTGCCCTTTCTAGGTTGAGATAAGACTTAGTGTAATCATAGAATCATAGAATAGTTAGGGTTGGAAAGGACCTTAAGATCATCCAGTTCCAATCCCCCTGCCGTGCCACCCAAGGCTCTGTCCAACCTGGCTTTGAACACCACCAGTGAGAGAGCACTCACAGCTTCCCTGGGCAACCCATTCCAGTGCCTCACCACCCTTACAGTTAAGAATTCCTTCCTCAGATCCAGTCTAAACTTCCCCTGTTTAAGTTTGAACCCATTACTCCTTGTCATCTCACTACAGCCCCTCATGAAGAGTCCCTCCCCAGCATCCCTATAGGCCCCCTTCAGATACTGGAAGGCTGCTATGAGGTCTCCATGCAGCCTCTCTTCTCCAGGCTGAACAGCCCCAACTTTCGCATCCTAATGAAACTTCCCATCGCTTAATGGTGATGCTGCTGTAAGTGGATCTGACATTGCCAAGAAAGAAACCAGATGTTTGCAAGCTGCTCTGGTGCTTTATACCCTAAGTACACTCAGAGAAACACACACACACAGACACATTTACATTTAATCAGTATCAGACAACAAGCAATTTGAAACTTGCCCCTCTTGCCCCAGGGTGGCAGAGTTCATCTAACTACACTAGTAAGTACTTGCCTGCATCAAGTAGATATGGGAAACACAGCTGAGGCATGAATGCTCAACGGGAGTCAGACTCTGAAGCCCTTCTGCCAGAAAAATGCTCCTCTGAGCAAGACAGTCTGCAGCATTTTGAAGGAAAGTGAAGGGTTCTTGCAAGGAATTTTCAGCCCCTTTTCCTCAGGAAGACTAGAGAGTGTCACAACATGTACCTTTTCTGACTGATGGCATTTCCTTCATGTAAAATCTTTTTTGGCATTCCTTTGCCTAGCATTCCAGCATCAAAGCCTGATGGCCTTTTCTGTGGGAACACTATTGCCCTGCCATTGCCAAACCACAGCTCCTGGAATAACTACATTCACATTCTAAATCAAATCACATACAAAACGCTTCTGTCCTTCCTTGTAACTGTCACCATTTTGTTTTCCTGAACCCCTTGTACGAGCCTGAACTGAGCCCTGATGGGACATTTGACCCCTGGATGGACAAGCACTGAGACACCTTCTGTGCCTTACCATCTTTTTTTAGGATAACATCTCTGCCTTTGTGCTTCCAAATGATGGTAGGAGGCAGTGAGCTGACCACATCACACACAATCACAGCATCATCCCCTTCCTTGAATTCTTGAGGAGTGGGCGCATTCTTGAACATCAGTTTTTCTGAAAACAATGGAAGGAGAAAGTCACTGCAGATTTCTAGACACACCTCAAAGCTTTGTTCCTGACTTAAGCCCGAGGAAAGCAAAAATACCCCAGAGGACATGTTCCATAGAAATCTTGCTCTCGGGGAAGGATAAAGGTGTGCCTGACTCAATGTACTGCAACTCATCACAGGAACCCCGTTTTCCAGCCCTGCCTCCTGGGCATTTCCGTGGGCCAAATTAATATTCTACCTAGCTCACAGGTTTGTCCACAATGCAAAGAGAAAACGCCAGCTTGTAACTGCTCAGCTTCCTGGCAGAAAGAGGAGGAGCTGCTGTTATGGCTTTACTGGACAATATGCTGATGGTCTACTACAGCCCTTCTGAACGTGTGATGCTTTTTTACTGAACACTAGTCTTATCTCATAGCATGTCTGTCATCCATATCCTAATTCCCACTTAGTCCTCAAAACAAAGAAAGGAAAAGGCTGTATCTTCATCACACTCCCCCTTTTCTTTTTTCACCCTCCTTCTTCCCCTTTAAAAGTAGCCTTTTCTAGTATGGTCAAATGGTCACTTCCCTAATCTTGCCTCATACATGTGCAAGGTAGACCAGTAAACAGCCTCGAAGCCGGTCTCTTACGGAAAATTTTCACATTGACGGTGGCCTCGGAGTCTCCCTCCTCCATGCTACTGACAACGCATTTATAGATGCCAGCATCATCAATGTTGGCGTTGTAGATGGTGAGGGTGGAGGAGAAGTCATCGTTTCGCACCACTGAGATGCGCTGTTGGTTCGGCGTCAGCTTCTCACCATTAGGAGAAAACCAGGAAATGTCTTTGTATTTGGCTTCCCCTGCCACTAGGGACAATAAAAGAAAACAGAGCAAATTGAAATGAGTTCCCAACAAAGCTGCACAGAGGGAATTAAATATAACCAGTAGCACTATGCAGAAGACTGACTTGGGAAGGGCTTCTGGTACCTGAGAAGCAAGCAAAGAAAATTCTCTCACAGCACTATGAATGGTCAACTGCTGTCCTGCAAAAATGGTATTAGGTTGGTTTTATAATCTGAAGGGGTACACTCGTTTAAGCCCAGCATAGCCTTCCATGCATCCTGAGAGCCTGTATCCCAGTCCCTCCACTATGCAGATCAGCCTGAAAAATAAAAATCGCTTCCTGCTTCAGCTTCATCGTATTTTTAATAAATACTCGTACTTGCAGACTGGGCTACTTTGCATACCAAAATGTGACAGTGAACTGTAGCAGCAGTCCTGGCACTGATCAGCTTCTATCTCTTGCTGCACCCAGTGTAAGTCAGAATTGTCAGTAAGTGGTTCCAGACTGTCTCTTGCGGCTCACATCTCTGCATTCCTCAGTGTGGCTTTGGTATTTGGGACAAACTCCTGTTATTGGAGGGGCTTTAACTGATCCCACAGTTTCTGAATGCAAATGTCATCATTACAGCATTTGGCCAGAGTAAAAATTCATTTTTAAAGCACTGGCATTAACAAATTACTTTGCAGTTAAGTACTCCTGGATCAGATGCCCTCATTACTCGCCCTAGTTAGTATGCTCCCGAGGAAGCGTGGTTCTCTAATGTGTTCTGAGCTCCGGCTCCCAGAATTCACGACAGCACCTATTTGCTCTATGTTGTGCTTCAGAACGCTATCATGTCAGTGCTCCAACATACTCATTTCTCCCATTAGAAACCAGGCCAGCTACTTTCAGAGGAACCCCTCATGAGGACATGCGGATGTTAATTTGAAAACTGCCCTAAAATTGTGGTAACTGCTTTGGGACACACAGATCAGGTCAGCATGGCACCAAGCTGCACAGGAAAGCAGCCTGGGGCACTTGGTGGTCTGAAAAAACAGTAAATAGTGTCACAAGAAATGCAGGTTTTCAGCAGCATAAAAAACCTTAGCTGCAGAGGTAATCATTCCCAAGTCACCTCGCACTTCCATTACTGCTGTTAGCAGCTGATTAGAGAAATAAACTGGAAAAACAACAGGCTTATTTTAGATTCCAAGGATCAAAGAGCTGCGGAATGATGCAAGGTGCCATTGTTGTGGTTAATGCTCAGCTTAAAGACAATATTTCAGTACCTGGGTTTTTTTCATCTTAAAATCTGCTTGCTGGAACTGCTTTCTGTTGCCAGCTCTCAAGGGAGAATGCTTTTACTGTTTCCAGTAAACAGCATGTGTTGCATTTTCCACTCAGTCTTATAAACCATAAGGACAAATGAGAAAGAGCAAGAGATATTGCAGCTACACCTGATACTGGAGCTTTTATCCCAAAGTTAATACACTGATTGACCTTCCTAGCAAACCCTGATAAAGACAAATGATGCCATAAGCCATCACTCACCTTGGCATAAGAAGAACTTTGATTCTCCAACGCTGATCTCTCCCTGGCTTGGAACGATGTCCACTTGTAGAGAGGCTGGAAAAGAAATGAGCACACAGAAGATGGTTAGACAACAGGACTGGTCTCAAGCAAAAAAAATCTTTGCCAGCCTTCCAATCCACATGGCTCCTTTAGTCATCCAATGGAAGAGCACAGAGTGGAGCATTCTTGGCTTCACAAGTGAACATACAGTACCATAGATTCCTGAGGACCCAAAGAAGTTACTGACATTCACACTTGCTTCCAGCTCCTGATAAAATCACATGGAAAGACATAGAGAGGGCTGGTTTACATTCAAATCTGTACTACACTGTGATACTAGGGAATGCAGTGCACTTGGTTCGCATACCAGAACATCAAGCAGCCTATAAGGACGACTGTGAATTCAAACTGGAACTGGCTCAAAGGTCTATCCTGGCAGCAAATACAAATTAATCTTTGCTTTGGAGACTTGTTGCTCTATGTGATACTGCATTCATACAAGCCCCAGCTAAGAACCATCACAAATGCAGAGTGGAAGTCATGGCCATACTCTGGATACTTGATTTTCCTTGATCTCCTACTCTGATCTTCCAGTCAGAATCCTAGTCCAAACAGCCAGCAAACTGGAGATGTTTATGACAGACACAGCATAGCTAGTAAATTTCCTCTAGGATATACTGGCAATGACTGTTGACAGTTTGTGATTTCTGCCTTCACAGTACTGGCTGATACTTGCTTCCAAGTTCATCCCAGCACATTTCACCTAACTCCCTCCTAGAGCAGAAATGAAAATATTAGCAATACTTTGGTCTCTTCCACTGCCTCCTCATGGAACACTGTCAGTGCATTTGCTTTCATGTTGACTTGTTTAGTTGTTGTTTTCTTGATTTTTTTTTTTTTTTTGCTAATCTGATTTTCTTTCTCAATAGGAGAGTGAAGGAGTTTTGGCAGCAGAGATAGAGCAGATGTTCTATGGACCTGAGTGAAGCATCTCTTGCATGCTTGTCTAGAATTGAGGGAGTCAGTGAAAGATACCGTACCTTCTGTGCTCCCTACAACTGAATGCAGCACTGCCTCAAAGGAATCATTCAAAAATAAGCCAAGTTAGATAATAGTTCTGGAAAGAACATTTGATGATAGCGCTGCTGAAATCAAAATGATTCTCCGACAGTTTCAATCTCCCTTTGGATATCTTACTTTAACTCATATCCTTTGTCTGATGGTATTCTCTCACCTTCCTTGCACTTTTCAATGAACTGCATGTTGCTCTTACAGGTCCTGCATTCATCCTGTTTTATTTCTGAGCAATCTCATTTCTTTCAACTATAGTGCTTCAATATAGCTCAATCCCAAACAGAGCCAAATGTAATAAGAGGCTAAAGTTTTATTACATTCAGTGCAGCAAGGACAATACAGACTATTTCTGCAGGCTCATTTTTGTCATTTTTCCAGAAATCATTCCAACATCTGAATTTTACATTGAGAATCATGTTCTGGGGTGCTCTTCCTGGGAAGGTTCCTGCTGTATGGAATGAGTGCAATGGTACCACAAAGAGATCTTAAACGTCTCAAATCCAGACCTCCGAGTTCCTCCAGACCAGATTTCTGCTTTGTAATACTATCTAAAACATTTCTCCTTCTGCACTGCAACGGAACTAGATTTGAGCATAGACAACATTACAAACTCAATTAATGTCTCTGGGCAGCAGCTGCATCAATGAGCAGTGATGCAAATACTCCAGAATGACAGTAGATTCCAGTATGAACATTCCAGAAGGTGGGGGCATAAGCAAAAGACAGACACTTTTGAATGATGGTGCCTTTGTAGAGTGTTTTTAAATTACCTGTTAATCTGTCTTTCATGTTCTTGTCTTTGGCATGTGAGTGATATCTGTTGTTTAAAAATTAAATTTACAGAACCCAGAATCCTTAATCTCATCCAAATGAGAACAATTTATTAAGTAACATTTAGAGCTCCTAGGTTAACAGTTATATGTTTGTTAAAGTTCAGAGGCTCCAATAACTGCTGCTGTAAAAGCATTCTCACCTTTACTCAGAACCTAACAAAAGAAAGGCCAACACTGACAACAGAAGTTCAAAGTTAAATTTTTGAATCTGTATATCTGCAGATAGCAGAAGTAAAAGTTGGGCTTTCAAGACTAACCGACCTCTCTTGAGCAGCCAAGTCTTCTATCTCAATAACTACACGTACCTTAGAAGCCTACATTTGGAGACGCACTACTGAAAAGCACTTGTATTTTTTCTTCCGTTTTTTACAAAAGTGAAACCAGTTGGCATTAAATGGACAAAGGAGAAGGAACACACCAAATTCGAAGTAAAAACTCAAAGATGCTGAAAAACAATCTGTTTTAGTACAATAAGGGGAGAATCAACAACCACAGCAAAGCTAAGCCAAGATGAAAGCTAAGATTTCTAGCCTGTCTTGTGAATAATCCAGTATGATTACTTACTTTTTGACTCAAGTCACATTGGTACTAACCAAGCGAGAAAAGAAAGCGTACCTCCCCATTTTCATGTTCAGTTACAATCAGCATTTCAGCATGCATAACCAAGCATGCCCAATGCCCTCTTCCCCCAGCAACATCGCTACCATCTTCTTAACATAAATTTTGACCCATTAGGCAGCAAATGTAATTGGATTCAGGATTTCCTCCAGCTATAGCTTAATGCTGCAGCAGCTCTGCAGCCTAGCAAGTCCAGGTCAAGTATAAATTTCAAGATGCCAAAATGAAGAGGTTTTATTTCAGAACCGCTGCCATTAGCTTGCAGAAAACAATCATCTTAATTGAGCTATTCCTCTACCCCATGTAGCCAAAGCACTTCTCAGCAACTTTATTGCAGATGCTTCATCTGTCACCCGCTGTTTTCACGGTGTAGTGCATGAAAACCCTTCTCCTAGAGGAGCTATTTTTATCTCCAGACCACAGAGGCATTAGCTCTAGTGGCCAAACACACCTGAGTTTTTAAGAAACATGCACTGCTTCAGAAACGAAAACATGTTTGTATGTGCCAATGGCAACATTCCTTACTGTGCTTGGGAAACAGACATATGGACTGTGAGGGTTAGACTTCAACTATACAGCTCTACACACAATGAAGGAATGCTGCCTGCCATCATTAAAAAAGGATGCAAGTAGTTTGAGCACATTTCTTTAGCCAACAACCATTCTGATACAGCATTTATTGTCATAAATAAACTGGGAGCAGTCAATCAGAGCTCTGCAAAGGATAACAATAGTACATGGTCCATGCCACTTCTCCAGTTTTATTCTCACAGGATTTTAGCAGCTATACTGATAAATGCTAGTATTCCATCTCAAAGACTAGGATACAGTAGTAAACAGAAAAACCCAGCCAAGCCTCAATTCAAACCAGAGCTTGTGAATACTGTGTATTCTAGTTCTGGCCTACATTTGCACGTGTGGCTGTATATCTTCCCTAGGCAAGAGGCTTCCAGAAGAAGGGGACATTAAAGTATCCCTTGATCGCTTGACTAACAGCAAGGGGTTTATTACAGCCACTCTTGGCCTGCACTTTTTATCAACTGGGAACACAATGAAGTTGTGATTGAATTCTCCCAGCACTGCCTTGGAAAACCAGGGCAGCCCAAGGAAGGGCATTTAGACTAGTCATCAACTTACTTTCTATTCAGCCAAGCACTGCTAGCAAACAGTGGGGTGCTGCTAAAATGGCTTTTGAGCTGAGATCTAATATAAATTCATGATTTTTTTTTTTGGCCACACTACACTAGGTAAATATACCAATGGACCTCTTCTACACTTTTGAGAGTTGCTGCATGCTGGGAAGGCAGTGGCAAAGGCTGGGGTTATTAATACCTTTCATTCCATTCTCAGGTGCTTTCTGTTACAGCTGAAAATGAGGAAAAAGGCTCTGCATAAAGCATTGAACTTCTCATCACCCCATAACTCAGCATCTATACCCTACTTTATATCTTTTTCATGTACGAATCTGCCACAGTAGATACAAGGCACAGGAGATAATCACACAAGCAGGTTAAGTCTTACTGTAAAATACACCTGAAAGGGCAGGAAACAGATCTGATCAAGGCCACAAACAGCCACTTGCCAAGATTTTCCCTTGCTTTTTCTAAGGGCTTAGCTGCTTCTGTGCATTTATGTGATGAACAATATTCAAGAGAATGAAATCTAGAACCCCCTTGGGACACATGAATGCAGAACTATTTTGAGTCTTAGAAACAAGAGAACGAAGGACAACCTCGGCTATGCCTCAGTCAGTGCTCCCTCTGCTCCACCAGCTGCAAAATTATCATTAAATCTTCTAATTACTGACCTAAATAACAGGATTTCTGGAAAAGTTATGAAGAGAAGCAGCAATTCCTTCACCAATAGTCCCCCTCTATGTCAGCACAGTCCCTTCAACCATGACACGAGGAAAGCTGAGAGGAAACCTCCAGATATTATTACGTGTTGCCCAGGGAAGTTGTGAATGCTTCATCACTGGCAGTGTTCAAGGCAGGGTTGGACATAGTCTTGGGTGACATAGTTTAGTGGGAGGTGTCCCTGCCCATAGCAGGGGGGTTGGAACTAGATAATTTTAAGGTCCTTTCCAACCCTAACTATTCTATGATTCTATGAAATACACCTTTCAAATCTAGCTATTACCATGACACAGAAACTATGACCTTGTGAGTAACAGAAACCAGAAAGCCACTATTAACCTATTTCACACTACACCTCAGTTTCTGTAATTTAATACCATGAACAAGAACCTGTGAGAAGATCAAGTAAATCAGATACATGCTGTGAATCTTGTGACTTTTCTTGAAGGAGACTTCTAAAACATACAGCTGCATCACTGGCAGCTTCAGGCCTAGTTAACACCTTTTACAAGAAAATACTAAGCTGAGGAATATTCTTATAGAAAGACACCTATTGCTACAACCAGACTTCATGAGCCAACCTGAGCAGGTTACATGGCACAAACCTCTGACACAAGCAGAAAATACAATAGATACCAGCACTGCATTGTTTCAGGCTAACTCAGACAAATAAAATTGCATTTTCCTTTTGCTACCATTAATGCAAATAATTCCAAGTATGTCTTGAAATAGTACTTAGTAGACTTGTATTAAAAGGAAATAAACTACCTTTGCTTTAGACAGCAACAAGAGCATTAGTTTTGCATTTATACTATGCCTAGCACAAGGGATCCGAGACACTGCACTAAGAAACAGCCATAAGAACCTTAATGTCTGACTGTCATCTTCCCTTAAAATCCAGTCAAGCAATTACTCCCTGCAAAGCCTTCTGATTGTCAATCACTAGGTGGAGTGAGCAATCATTTGTAGTTATTAAAGGAAAAAAACACTCTAAGTGTTTAATCTTAAACATTTCAATTCTGCTGTAGATGTTGAGAAGTAAAATGATACCTGGCTTTTTTCAGTCTCTTTTCTTCTGGTGGTGGTTCTCTGTAGGAGCCAAGACAACGAATTGGATAGGCTGTGGGTCTGCTCCAGTCTGGAACCTGCCCTGTTTCTTGTTCTCAATGTGCTTGCAAACAATATTGAGGCTTTCTTCTACAAACTGAGTTCACAAAGGGCTGGAAAGCAGACCCCTGGTGATGAAATTGGGTAGAGAGGAGCCCAGCTATGCTTGCCTGGCAGCCTTCGGTCAGGGAAACTGAAGCTAACTTCCAGAAATCAGCTGTCATCTGAGAAGAAATGTTCCTCTGAATTATTCACATCAAGCTCACTTGTACTTACTTTACACAAGGAAGGAGTTCAACCCTAGCTGTTTCAACCAGCCTTTATCAACACAACAATTTGCTGACAGCAGACCCAGGACAAACAGGTTCATCGTAACAATAAACTACATCTTAAATTACACAAACAATTGCTTCCTACTTGCTGAACTTCATTGCTTAGTATATGATCAAACTAACAAACCCAGGACTGCCACAGATTTTAATCACTACTTAATCATTATTTTTGCTTTGCAGTTCAGGGAAATGGAGACTATTTTTTCCACTCTTCACTTAATAGACACTGTGAGCCCATTTGTATTCTGCTTCCAACTTGTAGCAATAAAGGCCTTTTTAGCATCACATAATAACTGCATTAAAAGGCCTCTTCATAATCACACAATAACACTTTTTATAGCTCGGCCCTCCCCCATATCTTTTATCTGGTTACGAAGTTCCTCAGCCCCCAAATAATGCTGAATAACTCCCCATTGATTTGAAAAAAACCTCTGCTAATGCAACTTCCTGTTCATCTGTAGTTAAACATAATTAGTTTTGCATTTCAACAAATGAAATGAGCTCAAATTAAGCCATGATTTTGGCAATAGGCAGGGAGGATGTCTCCCTGCTGGGCTAAGACTGAGGCTAACACAGCAGGCTTTACCTGTTCAGTAAATAACATGCCACTTTAAGCAGAGGAAAAGTGTGTTAATTGCTGGGTACTGGTTCTGTATCTGTATAAATTCAAACGACTGATGTGAAACTGTGTGAATGAACAGCCGTGAGCTGTAGTCACCCTTTCACCTTAACAGCAGAAAGGCTAAGACACACACTGCTCCTGAAGATCTATCTGGGGCCATGAAAACAGAACGTCTTGGAACACTAAATACACTTAGCTACAGATCTGCATTAATGCAAATTTACTATGGAGTTATATCCATCACAGCTCCCTAGAAACCATGCGAGTTCAATCCCTCTCACATCCTTCCTTTCCTTTCCTGTAAAACCACTATTGCTTTAACTTTCCACCACTTTTTCCTCTTACAATCAGTGTTCCAATTTGAACTTTGGAACTAAGAAAGGACTTAAATCCTTATGACTTCACAGAACAAATTATTATCATGTTCAGAACATGCTGCACTACAAATTTACCATTTCTCTGTAGCTGCAAGAAGTGGGCAGGAATCTACAGTAGGATGCACTTGTGTGTGCAAGATAGTCTGCATCTCTCTGCATCTCTGGAAAGGCTCTTACCAGAACAATGTCGTACCTTTGTACTCGCTTTTGGAAAAGATGCTAACACCCTTCAGCTTCTGGACAGCCCAATCAAGGACAGCACACATCAATTGCAACCTGGGCCCCGGCTAAGCCAGTATCACAATTTTTCACCCTTCTATGACAGAGCTCGTTTATCTTCTCAACAGCATAAATCTAAGTCACACCAACTGCTTTTATGACAGTAAGTACAGAACAAAGCATTGCCTCTGCCACACCTTTGACAAGAATCCAACTTTTCCTTCCCAAGATAAATAAATATTGGGATCAACTGAATCTAAACAGCTTTCAGCACCTTCAAGATGTCTTAACAATTCTCCTAAAGCTTGGGATGCTACTCTGCCCTGATGCAATGGTTCTACCAATAGCCCAAATAATGTAGACTGATAGGGTACTTCATGTTTAGAAAGGCACTGTGGCAGCACCAAGCTGCACCAAGCAGGTAGAGAAAAGGAGATAAAGCAAACTAGACTCATCCTGTTATACAAACACAGCAGGCAGGACTGCAGAGAACAAGCCCGGAGCCTCTCAACTGCAATAAGCACAGAAATGCCATTTGTAAGAACCTGTCACTCATGTTCTTCCACTGGAGATCAGCCATTTCTCAGCGTTGCTGGGAAGCATCTAAGTTCACTACTTAAACACTGTACCTGTAATTTCACTCACATCTAGCAATGGTTCCCCGGTCAAACTCTGCAGTGCATGCTACGTTCCAGAAATAAACAAAACTGATCAGGAATAAAGTACTACTGGGTCTAATGCCCACAGCTCTTAAAGTAAGGGTAGGATTTGTAAAGCTTGTGAGCTCAGCAGATTATGGTGAAAGCCCTCAGGATTTAATATACAACAAAGGCTTAACAAGACAAAGACATGCCTCCTGTACATGGTCACTTTATTAAAAATAAGCTGACTGCTCAGGAGGAGGAGGCAGGCAGCTGGGATTGATCTCAGCTGGTCTGTGGATCCAATTCCTCCCCTGTTGTCATGGTAACCGCTCAGTAATTCTGCCAGGAATTGGAGGAGGGGATTGTTGATACCTTTGGGGAATATCAGAACATAGAGTCAGGGAGAAAGCAAACAGCAGCTCACCACAGTGCCACAACAAAATGCAAAGAAAAAGGCGTGACCAAAGCAACTTTGAGAGAAGAGCCATCTGAAAAAAAAGAACAACCCACAGGCTAGTGGCCACATCTAGTTATGCGAGAGGACGTTTTGAGGCAAATGCTTCAAATTGGCATATGAAATAGTGCAACCTTGCCCTTTCAAAAACTGACTGCCCATGGATCTGGGTGTAGGCCCACAGTGCACCCTTACAGACGACAAAACTATCTGAGCTGAAAGCCTTGTCCCTCAGTCCATCTGCCATTCTGCAAATGCCTGCAGCCTATTTACAACTACCCCCTGCTTGACTAAGCAGCAGAAAGCCTGCTTGTGTAATTACGAACACACAACAGGGAATTCAGAAAGATTTCATCGACGCTTAATTTAAGTAAAATGTATTTTGATTCTGGACAAAGTGACATGCCAATGTTGATGCAGGCAGTCTCTGCAGAGAAGAGGGAGTAATTCAGATTGCATCCACACCTCTTGCCAAGGTAGAGACTACATCCTTTGTATGCACATGATCTTTTCAGACACTGCACAGCAGTGCTTTCATTTTTAGAGGTGACCGCAAAATACACCCCCAAAAAGCAATACTAGTAACACCTTTTCCTGCAGAAACTTATAAACCAACCTAAAGCTTCTCAGGCATATTAGCAGTTTTATTTGGGACACACTTTTATGTCCCTTCTGACAACATTTTTGATAAAAGTTTTTTATTGCTATGGATCATAAAACTAATAGCCCTATTTGCCACAGCAAATATTTTAATTTACCTGGGGCTGAGTAAGCCAAGATGTTTTATGGAGCCATTAAACCAGAGTACAGACAACTTTAATTAAAACCTAAGGAAGTTATAATCTTCTGCTAAAAAGAAATGTGTGTAGCTTTGCATTGTGGGTATATAAAGAACTGAGAAAAGATGAGAAAAATAGGATTTGTAAAAGCTCACGACTCAAGTTTAATCTTACTGCAGCTAGTTTATCTTGGCAGTCTGCTGCGCAGGATGAACACACACTGAATTCTTCTGTGGAACAGCACTGTTGCTTCATCTGCAATGCACAGCAGTAGCTAACAACCCTGCAAGAGCTGAAGCTCTTGGGATGTCTGTATCATTCCCAAAATTTAGCAATCCCCAAAATCAGCAAGTTCCAGTTCCCCTTCAGTCTATCATTTAGTCTTAGTGAAGGCAGCAGCACTGCTAGCAAGAGATTTGATTTCAAAGTCTTGAAAATAATTGAAAACCTATCCTAACCTTCCTTATATGGTGATTTGGGATATATTTTTTAGAAACAGGTAAAGCTGGACTATCTGAAAAAGCTTGAAATTAAGGACTTACTTAATAGAAGCTACTAACTTCAGTTAGTGAGAGTGGGAATTGCTTTCTCCTTAAAATCATACATCTTCCTAAAGAACTTAAATATCAAGGTAGCAAGAACAATACAGTTCTCATCCATAGACCTGATATGGCAGAGCTGACATTCAGGCTCCCGCTTTCACAAAAGGTTCAACCATATAATCTTTCGACACCTCTTTCAACCTGGGCTGCTACGTGATTCTGTGACATCTCTTCCACCACAGACTGTATGTTTTCTTTTCTTATAGCTCACTCTTTTGAATAGAAACTAATGAGAAGTGTTTGTAACGGTATCCAAAAGGTCATGTCAAAATCCATTCTATCACTTGGCCAGCATTGTTACACTGCCATAAATCAAGCAATCCTATAGTCGCATAGCTCTGAGTTGTTGAGAGCAGCCCAGAAGACTAGCTGCACACATGGCCATTTCCAGCTCACAGGTCATACATTTATTATCTCTGAATCTGTCCCATGGCAGCTCAGGGAATGACAAAAGCAACTGAAGCACTGAAAGAAGACAAAGAGTCACTATTTTTCAAAAGCAAGAGAAAAAAAAAAGAGCCTTCATTTTTGGATGCCTCTTCTAAATTGCTTCAAGGAATCCAACTTCAGGTTTTGAGGTAGGTGTTCTGCACTTACAAATACAAGCCATGGCAGTCTGAATCTGGATCCCACTCTCAATGGAGAGAGTTGCTTTCCACCTTTGGAAAACCCTGTTCAATGCAAATCTCACATACGTAGAATGCCCAGTTCTAGTGATACAGTCCAATCTGTGGCAATTAACTGGAGATGACTAATCAATTACTTAATATCACATGAAAACATTCAGTTGCTGCTCTTTCACTATCTGTTCTGCAAGCTACTTTGAGTTATGCTCAAAAATGAGTATCTGTGGAAGAAATTACAAACAGTGAGAATCAAAACCAGTTAAAAGGTTCTGTAGTCTTAAGTGATTTGGGTGCAGCTGCTTTCCAGCACCAGGGCAAAATGCTACAGAAATTGCATAAGCTGCAGATAACGGATGACAGAATAGGTAACACAGCATTTAAAAACACTCCTAATCAAGGGCAAATACCTACAGCAGCAATTAAGAACACGTACATCTAACATTGCTTTCCCCTCAAACACCAGATCAGGCCAAGGGACATCACTATCTGTTATCACTCAATAAGGCTACCAAACCTTTAAGGTGAAGGGCTGAAAACACTCTGAAAGTTAGTGATGTGCAAGCATCTGACACTTTCAGGAAGCCTTCTCATTGAGGAATGGTAGTTTTGGAGGAGCCTTGATTAATGTGGCTGTATTCTTCATACTGCATTCAGCTTGTGCTGACTGACCTGAACATCTGGCCTCCCTGTTGACATGTTTTCATAATCTTCTTTGCATCTGGAATACAGAGCTTCTCTCAGCAGCTCCCTCCAGCACAACATTCCCTTACACCCAAGTCAGAACTGGCAGAAGAAGCTAAGGAGACATATGAGCTGATCTTTCTTTTCTTTTCGCCACTGAACACTATAGGAAGATTCAATTTACCTACTCTCTCCTGCACATTCTCCCCGGCTTCCATGTGAATTGCTCTGTAGCTTGCCAGACATAAAAGAACAATGCAAACTGCCCAGCTCTGCCCTGTTGACAATACAAATAGATTGTTCAAATGTTTCATTTGTTGCAAAGCAGCTTTTTTATCCAAGCAGCATCTCGCATTGAGGCTTTTTCTTAAGTCTAATTTCCTTACTACAACTTCCTTTAGAGCACTAATTGTGTAAGCTGGAGTGTTTCCCTAAAAGCTTTCTAAGGTACTGAAATGCTGAATTACTGCCTGTACCACTACTTTCAATGTTGACTGCAGCTGTAGTTTTAAATGAAGGGTTCACGTAACAGGCTTTGTCAATATTTTCCCTGGCATGTTGAAACGAGTGTTTTGCTCTTAATGGTAATAAAGCATCAAGCTTACTATCAGGGTCTGTCTAAGAGTAAGATAAAAAGCTCTTGCTTTCAGTTGCTGTTCACCTCAATTTTTAAGTAACCTCATTTCATCCAAACTCCTGACCAATGCTCTGAGACATTATACCATGACCCAGCACTTTATATTCAAATACAGCATGACTCAATAGGCCCAGCTCTCTTAGTGGCCAAAGACTGTACTCAGGAATCACTGATTTTGCACATACTACATTAAAAAAAGCAGACTAATTGCCTGGTGTCTTGTTAAAAATAGAGAATACATGTCTTCTCTTCAAACCTCTTTACTTACCCTTCCTAAAGGAGGGCACTTCAAGAGCCTTATCAGGCGCAACTTCGGCATTGGTTACACACAACATAATCAAAGCCAGCCCCAAGAAAATAGGAAAGAGAGTATGAAAGATTGCATACTATTCCAAAGAAAAGATACCCATTCAAGCCTTGTGCAGTGCCAGAGGGCCAAACAGAGTGCAAATGTAACATGAGCAAAGTCAGTAGTATTAGACCAGGTCTTGATTTGGCTTACCATCAATAAAGTCCACAGATGCACATTTTTAATCCAAAGCATTTTCCCCATGCCTAAAAGTGTTCTTGCTGCATGGGATCTGCTGTGTTAGCATCTATTTCATAAACTTGTAGTCTCCAGGATCGGTAACTTGAAAATTCAGCCTGGCAGAATTCTGGCATAAAAGCAGTTCGGACCTACACCATGAAGGCAGGCAACTAAGCCAGCATAACATTAACAGAAGAAACCTCACCCGGCAGAGAGTATGTCGAGGGAGCGTTTTACTTGCTGAATATCAAAGTTGAGGGAAATGCACCAGAGTAGCCAAAGGAAGCATGTAAAGCATGCTAAGCCTCTGTGTATCTCTCACCAGCAGGACTGGCCCATAACTTTCCCACTGGAGATACTGCTCAACCATCAGTCAAATCAGGATTTGTCAAGTGAAGTAACCATGTTAGATTGTAGCTGCTAATAAACAGACTTTGGCCAGATAAGATCACAGAACACAGTTTCCAAAAGGCAATTCCTGATCATTTATAAATGACACAACAAGCAGAAATATGCTGTTAGCTAGCAGGGTCCCACAGTCACACATAGATAAAAAGCAAGAATAAGTACCACTGATTAATAGCTGACACTGTACTAAATACGAATCATCAACACTGCCTTACAACCTAAAATTGCAGATTGAAACTGACCCACTGTTCCTCAGTATATTAGGTGAAAAAGAAACTTAATGGTTTGCCTTTTACTGAAGTAACAGGAAGGTTACTTCACTACATAAAGCTACGTTGGAAGAGTAGAAGGCACAGGAAAGCACAAGAAAGAGAAAATACACTAGTATTCATAAGGAAATAGTACATTAACGTCAGATGGTATTTACAGAGGAGGAATTAACAAATGTGTATTTTACAAAAGCACGATGCTATAGGATTATACTTGCAGAGGCTGCCTGGAAACACCACTGGACATTTCTAGGGATTACTTCATCTATTCTCCTCCCTGTTCTTCAGCTTGGATAATGGGCTTTTGGCATTAATAAATGATACAACTGCAGAACAATGGAAGCAACTATAATAAGGCTGGCAGATTTGAAATAGTGAAGGAAGCTGGTCACAAAAATCAAAGTGTAAAACAGTTTCAAGAGCTACTCCAAGCCTCATGGCATGTGGCCTCCTTGCACAATTCCAGTTCAGTTTCTTCAATAGTCCTTCCTCTTTGAAGACAAACGATCCAAGCAAACAACAGAAGTAATGGGAGCGCTAAACTGAGGAGACTGGAGGCACAGCACAACTGCTTGAAAGCAGGGAAATCCAAGCATTTTGGATTTGGGTATTTTTTCCCCCACTCCTTTGGTTATAACATTTATCGCAGCACAGGCAGAAGCTGGAGTACTACTACTACTGACAGCAGAACCACACCTGGAAATCCTCACACTACTAATCCTCTGTGATTATAAATAAGGCTGGTCAAGACACTTTAACCCAAGGATAAAGTACTGTCACAGGGCAGACTATCAGATGTTTCTGGGAATTTGGTGAATTGATAGATACTGGTGCCTCTGGAAATATCATTATAATTTGTGGGTAGACTGTGATAACACTTAAATTGCTATATTAACAGAGGATCTTTCGGAACTACTGCACTGATGGAGCCTCCAGAATTTTAGAAAGTCATTAGAACTATTAGCATCTTTAAGGCATCTTTCCCTTGAATAAAACCTAAAGCATTAATATAATGAAAACAGAAGCCAAAAGATTAGAAAGAATAACATGCTAATACTCCGGCCTATTTGCTCAGCAACCACAGGAACAAAAATGCCTTCAGGGAAGAGTGAAATGAGCTTGTTTACTGCCTCTTCTCTTTGCTGCACTACTGTTTCAACTGCATAGTTGTCTTGACTAAGGTCAAGTTACAGGCAATAAATTAGTGGCCCTCCTGGTTCAGGCACTAAGACACATATTAGAGGAACAGTTTACACAAACTGAGATTTAGACATCTTTTACAGCTAAGAAGCTCAAAAAGGGGTGATTCCAGGGGAGAAACAAAAAGAATGTAAAGCCAGTCAAACCTGCACCCTGCCCCCCCAGTGTATCTAAATGTCTTGCAGCATCAGCTGTGACTGACAGGATAAACAGCAACCAAATTGCCAGAAGACAAGCAAATGCTTTATCTATTGTCCTCTGGGAAGTCTCCTGGAAACCTAGTAAGAATTCACCATGGCAAATATAAGAAACTTAATCCATGTTTAACCACAGAGCAGAGCTCTGGGTAACTTGGTCTTTTTTACCGTTACCTCGGCTTAAAACAACCATATAGCTTCCAATTTGACTTTTACTGTAGTAAAGGGGGCTATAGCTAGCCTCATCAGTTAGTTAACTGGAGTGAATGCTGAGACTGCTGTCCTTGGGTATCCTTAACCCCTATCTTACTGTATTTCTCTTTTCAACCTCTGCAACTCACAAGTTATGCAAGTGAGACAATGAACGTTTTAGCTGCATAAGTGTGCTTCAAAAACAGAGAACTAGCAGAGTTCAGGACTGAACCTCTCTTGGTCATTACAAGCAAGGCAATCCTTGCAATGACATCAGCTTTGGGAATGTAAGAGAGATCAGGTGCTCTTTCTGTGTCTATTCATTGCTGGGCCAAACAGACTCTTCAATTTCTAATTCCTTCTCTGTGCTATAAGCACCATATCAAGTGGGATAAAGCAGAGCACTTCAACACACGTTCCATCTTCATCTGTAATCCATCTCAGACTTAATAATATTACATTAGTAATGGACAAAAATGAAATTTTTCACTTAAACTCATGTTTTTTGTGGGTTTTTTTTTCTTTTAACATCAAGAAAAAAAGAATTATTTCCACGAAAAGCACATGATTTAAGGTTTCTATCCTAAACCAGACAAACTGTGACACAACAAAAGACAGTATAGAGATTAACTCCAGGATCTGTGACATGAGTAATTTGCATTTACAACTTCTCCTTGGAAGAAGAAAGAATGCCTAAAAACCCAAAGTTGATGATCAAAATGTGAACAAAGAATCTATAATCCTAGGAAACCAAATCAGCCTGGTTGAGCCAACCATGTTAATTCATCAGTTCTATTTTCTCTTCCTTGGCACTCGGCTACACTCACATTTTTTGTTCTATCTCACCCTGCCTCCTCCAGAACCTCTCCTCACAGGAGGGTAATATCTGAACAATTTGGCCTGTGAAGTTCACTGCCTGTCACAAGCAGTGACGTCCTTCTGTGTTCTGCAGAACACCCCCGCACAACACCAGCACACTTCTCTGCTTATTTTCTCTGAAGCAGGCTATTATTTCCCTCACCACTCCCAAGTATTCTCCAGGATGCAGCATTTGTTTCCATAGTAATGTCAGTTGTTTCCTTTCCTTCATCATTGATTTTGACCAAGGAATGGCTCTGCCTTGCCCAAACTTTATCTCCCCAATGTCATAAAATCAGCAGGAGAAGTGAGCCTGCCACTCTCTTGATTACTACAATAATGCAAGAGGCCTGTGGCGTCCCTAATGACGCTGGCTTATAGCTGCAGTTAGCGGCTGATTCAAGACAGTGAGAAGCCAGCCTCAAGCTTTTATAAGATGTAACATTTCCTTTCTTAAAAAGCTGTGTCTCACACACAGGAAAAGCAAGACCACTTATCAGATACCTCCAGGCAACTGGGGAAAGTTCAGTTGGCTCTTAGCTACAATTGCTGTCCAGTCTGCGGGCAAAGGCTTGAAATTAGTGGTAATACTATTAAACAGAACGAGCTAATATACCACCATGGTAACCACAATTTTCAGAGTGCTTAAACTATGAGTCACAGGTAGGATTTTTTTTTAAAGAAGCTTTTCTCTTTCAGGTTCCATGAAAAATTTCAGACCATGAGGTCTTATTTACATTTACAAAGTGATATGATATTCAGCACTGAACACCCAGTGCCAAGAGATGTCGGATGCTTGCTCTGCACTTTGCACTTTCAAAAATCAGGTATTTTTACTGAGATGTGTTCCATAAGTAGGAATATCACACGGGATCATACAGACCAGAAATACAGCTAAGCTCTTTAGGGTAGGGACTACTGTTTTTTGTGCAAGTTGAAGAGCACTTGGCACAACAGTGCCTTGGTCTGTAATTGTGGCCCTTGTGCTCTGCCACAATATGGATGCATCAGGTGTAAAAGCTGGTCTCGACTGATAGTCAGTACCAGCTTTTGAAATAGAAGTAGACAAGGTTAATCCCTAGGATAACGTATATCCAGGGACAGGCTCCACCTGACCCCTATTTAATAATGGCTGGGGCTAGAGCAAACGCTGAAGGCTGAAAATTTATCTGTCTTCTAAACCTCCCTTGTATATATTAATTTCCTTAATTCTATCAAGCACTCCCTAGCATAACTTCTCCTAAGAGGTCCACAAGATCCAAAATCTAGAGATCACTGTTGAACACACATCTGGTTTTCTTCTACTTAAAAATCAAATCAAATCAAACCTATGATTTAGTGAAACCTGAGGATCTAAGAAAGCCTTAAAGCCAGAACAGAAAATTAAAATGGTTCTCTATATATAGTGGTTTCCTACTTTAACTGTCCTTCCCTACCCCTCTCTGTTAGCACTATGCCATTTATTATTAAACTTCGAAGGGTTATGAAAGCAGGCAGTCCTGAAATACAGAACACAAGCAAGATGCTGTTAGACTGTAAAACTTCAGTGCTGACACGAATAAAATGCTGTTTAGCACTAATGTGTTAAAATAGTGGTTTACAGGAGGTTTTCTGTAGGGCAGACACAAATGATACATTAAACCCACTGATATTTAGCTAGAAGGATTTTTAACAGAACCTATGTCATGCCTGCTCAGCCAGCTCAAGAAAGAAAATATCAACTAAATGAATCCCAAGTGAAGAATTCATTTCTGTTCATGTGATATTTAATATTACTTATCGTACCAAGGTCAACTCCTCACAAAGCAAATTCTCCCAACCTATTCTTTTTCTTCAAAACTGAGCATAAGCAGCAGTCACATCTATGACGTGCTTATGCCTTTTGGCAGGGCACGTGACCAGACAGATGCCACCAGCCTTTAAGATAAGAGAGCTCTGTAGGCAATAGCAAAAGTTAAATATTCACTCTGTATTTTGTAACAAGAGATGAAGGGGACAAAAGACAGGCATTTCTGACTAGCACTGAACGGAGAATTATTAGCCAACCATCCAACACAGCAGTTATGTAGGTGTACGGTGACAAGTTACCTTGCAGCCCTATGAGAGATCCACTGTCAGCGTACTGGGGAGAACACCAAATCTCTGGGTCTATTCTAATGTTTCCCCATCTCTGCATGGGCATCTCTGAGCCACTCATCTAAATGAAGTCTTCACCACATCTTACTAAAATCGATCAAGTGTCAGTGCAATGCAGAGTTTAGCATCTTGCTTTCAACCTGTTTCAATACTTTGACTGTAAAATGGTGGCTACATTGTCTTTTTCTTAGTTTATCTTACAGTGTAAGTGGGGAAGGTTTTTCTCCATTATCTCTGTATCATACACACCTTGCACACAGCAGCTACCAAAGCTAACATGGTTAGGTTTACTACATTTTGCTATTATTTGCAATAGTTGCATTGCAACTGTACTGTAGGAACTACATGCTGAAAGAAAGCAGGGAGGGGAGGGCTGAAGAAGAATGCATGGCTGGACTGTGCTACCCAAGCTGACTGCAGTGATCTGTGAAGGCAAAAACCTTCAGGCCACCTGAGGATTCTGGCTGAATACCCTTCTTTCCACACCCCCTTCTATTTCCCAGGACATCAAATAATGGCTTAGGAAAAACACCATATTTTCAGCAGAACAGAAAATGCAGAAGGAATGAGACTAATGTCCTCTGAGCATACAAGAAGACAAAGATGTTCTCAAACTGAAAGAAATGAGACACACAAATTAATTAATGTAGAGGCTTGCTGAAAGAATAAACCTAAGTATCATTGCACTGCCATGATTAAAAATAGCAAAAGATAACGTATCAGTAAACCCCCTTTCAGAATCATTGTTACCATCATTAATTGCTCTTTACTATGAAATGTCCATAGGGAACAGTGAGATGCGCAAGTTTCTGCATCTCCCAGATACAATATCCTGCCTTTTATCTCCATCATCAAGACCCAGTATTTGTTTTTACAGCCAAAATCTCAGCGCTACGCTTTCTAACTTTACACAGATCCACAGCTATCCAAATAGTCAACAGCCACATGAGCCAAAAATTAACACAGGTCAGTCTCTAGCCATGCGATCCTTGAATTCATTTCAGGCTGACAACCAGCTGAGCAGGAAAGTGCAAAGAAACCTTCCAGAGACTACAGGGGTGAAGGGTATAACAGTCTCTCACAAAGCTTTGGGGATGATGTACTACATAAAAACTAAATGGAAACAATAAAGTTGTCAGAGGTGATCAATAGCTCCCATTACCAAGCTGCCACGAAAGCCACAACAGCAGCAGTTAGCATGTTCAGGCAGCTAACTGAACCCTCCCTGCAGTAAGGGTAGGTTTTGCAGTCCAAACAATCTCTAGTTCCTACTCAGAAACTACATCATATGACCTACACACCTCCACAGACATTTCCAGTGATGTATAAAGAGAGAATCTATCCCATGGATGGAGCTTAGAGGCAGATGACATTAATTCAATTTCAGGTTCCACAAAAGCCATGACAGGGGAAAAAAGCCAACACACAAAAAGCCAATAAACAAACAAAACCCCAAACCAGCAAACAGAAAACCTGGATATGACAAATAAATTCCAGATGGACACGTATTTCCTGTTGAGCGTTAATCGCTATTCCATTACATACCCCAACCCAGCTTTCCCCTGAGGAAACTTCAAGTCACGCTCGGCACCATCCTAAACAAGCCACGAGAGGGAGTATGTACCCTACGGCAGAGCAGTCTGCCGCGGGGACTGCCGCGAGGGGCACGGGCACCGTAACGTTGTGACATCTGAAAGCAGAATAAGGCTGCGAAAAACTGTGGGGCAAGGTAAGGTCAGAAATGGGCTGGAAAGCAGAAAGTGCAGATAAAGGGTGTAGAAGAAAACACTGAGGGGATGAGCAATGCGCCAGAAGGTCTTTAGTGGAATGAATGCAGAGAACTGAACATCCCTCATGGTAAATCATTCTGTTGATGAGACAGTAACAAAAACATGAATCAACTGCAATCCACCCCAATAACATGTGCTGGGGATGACTGGCTCCTTCCACAAAGCTTGTAAGCTGTAACAAATATCTCTCATCCCTCATGTCTAACTGTTGTGCTGTGTGATGCCCTCCTTGGTGCTTGCCAGTAACATTATTAAATATGTCTGGACTTTTTTGTGGTAAAATGAGTCCCTAGCATCAAAATTCATGCCTTGTTACAACTGAGAGGATGTTGCAAGCTCCACAAACTCCACTGAAAGAAAAACAGCCATAGTAGCATTCACATCAAAAGCACAGAGAATGTACACTGCTCACAATCAATAGATCAGATTCAATTCACCTAGCTTAGCACCACAATTTGCCATTCAGTATTTCCTGCAAAGTAGTTTTCTTTTTTTTGCCAGTTATAAAGAATAGGATTCCAGAGACTTGGCAGAAAACTATTACCCAAACTTCAGTGCCAATAATGCATCTCAAGAAAAAAATTCCCATGGGAAGGAGAACATGCATTCAGACATCTTCCCCTCATCCCTTGACCACCAAGCACATGAAACAATCCTTTGTCTCTTCCCATGAAAACTAGGGCTCATACCAATGTCCTGGATTATACCTAGAAAGACTATATACAGACGAGGGTGGTTTTTTTCCTCTAAAACTATCAGAAAGGACTACTATGTTTATTTCCTCTTTTGAAGGATCTAGGGAGGCGTAAAGCAAAACCTGTCAGAAATAGCTTAGTTCAGCCAACAATATAATTAATTGTGGCTAGTCTGGATCTAATACACCAAGGTACGGCATTTTGGTTCCTAAAATGCAATCTGGGATTACCTGTGTATTTATAAGCTGAGGGGGCGGAAGGGAGATGATGACACTCCAACAAATCCAAAGCAAATTCACAAATGACTGACTGCTTTCCAGCACTGCTCTTTTGTGTGTGGATGGTGCCACAGCCAGCTGTTTCTGAAGCACTTCCCCAATTGCTTCAGACACTGAGACACCTAAGTAATGTGTCATAAATCACACTGACACTCGCCTTGCTTCCATTTCATTTCGCACACAGGAGCCACCTGCCCATAGGTTATGCCATAAAGATACTGCGGGACACAAAAAGCAGTTGCCCTTATTTCAATAAACGTAAGCCTGATTTCCTTGTACTTACAAGTCAGTCATTCATAACATACATACATGACAGCTGGACTGACATGTTTTCTGTACATTACCCAGGGATCATCTCATTCACCATTACACTATCACACTTGCAAGTCCTCACAAACTAGGATCAGCAGTTGATATGACACACACTGTAAATAAAGACAATAAAGCCTTTCCTTAAATATCTGCATGGTGTAAAGCTCTCCAGTATTTAAAGCATATGCAGTTATTGCTTGGGTGGACTCTCAGGTTTCATTCAATGTCACTGCCTTGCAACCAGCAGCAGCTGCTTTCACCTCTGCATCACGGTTTCATCCGACTACACCTGTAAATTTCGATCTGGCACAAGGCCTGGACCACTTCTTTGACTAAAAGGACACTGGAACACTTCAGAAGTACTCTCTGCTTCCAAAGTGACCTATTTCAGTAGTTAAGGTTCTGCCTGTTATGCTTCATTTACCTAATGAAACCTTGGATTCCAGATCACAAGGTCACTGGTGATGAAACAAGCAGGAGTCTTACCTGTTTTCCAAAACGGCAGTAAGACAACGTCACCAATACTTCCTTTGGACTGCCTAGAATTCTGGCTAGAATGCCCTTCTGCACTCCAGAATGAGGAAACATGAAGAGTCTCTTCAACTTCCAGGCTGTTTTCACCCATTCCATTCCTTATTCTCTTTTCACTTCTCAATCCATTCTAACCCTGCCCTCTTTTGCTCCAACAGAAATTAAGTTCTTCAAAAGCACCACCTGTTATTTCTATCATATGTTCACATAACACATCATATACTAACATCCTAATACTTGCACAGCATGCATTTCTGAGCAAAAATCAAAGCTCAAGATGGTAACAGGCTTGAAAGCATCCATCTCCTGGGAGTCCTAGTATAAACACATACCATCCATTATAAACATACATCAAGGCATTATCACTCCAGTCAAGGAGAAGCATACTTTCCACTATAATTCAGACAGGGGTCTGACTCAGTGAGACAAGAGAAGGTTAATAGCCATGGAAGGGCAAAGGAGGACTTAACTTTCCCATTTTACACTGTTTCAAGATGCCTTCATGTGGAAAGAAGAACTGCCATCAAAGGTAATTCAGTATAATGGAAAAGTAGGAATGCTCCCACTGAGAGCAACAGGTTTGAGGTATCCAATTCCATCAGAATGCCTTAAAAATCTGAAGGCAAAATATAAGGGTTCACAAACTTTCTTGCTCAACTGCCTCTCATCCAATCTGTGCCTGGTCCCACTACAATTATCATCACAGTTACAGATTTTGTACTAGAAAACAAGTTTAAAAAAAATAAAAATTGAGTCTGAAAGCAAAGAAAATAACAGTTCTAAATTATTATTGAAATAATTTCATTATCTTGCACCTTAAATTGTACTAGTTGATTTTTGAATTTCTGCAGAGGTGAAAAGTGTTCCATTAAAACTCCCACCTGATCTGCTTGGGTATATCTTACTACCAGGCATTTCAAGAAGTTCAGTAGCAGACAATCTATAAATTTCATCTGTAGAAACAGGATTGATCCTGTGCTGGAGGTTACTGCACTCTATGCTGCATAGGCTTAATGAGATCCATGGCTGTTTGGTTTCCCAGGACTGCACCTATGCAATGTACTTTCCTACAGGTAATTTTTCAGATGGCATTCAGGGTATAAATAACAATCCATAGTCTAAGTAGAGAAAAGAAAGGGAGAAGAAAAAGTGCAGCACCATCCCTCCTTAGACTCTCACTTCTCATTATGAAGATATAGAAAAGCAGGGAAGGGAAACTGGCAGCAGACAACTGCTGGGACTCACCTCCCAATCTGTACTACACAACTGCCACTTTTGCATTTTTCCCCCCACACGTGTTTTATTAGAAACAGATGGGGCCCCTGGCCTGTACATGTGCAAGTCCCCCCACACAGCTGCACAACCCTGAAATTGCAGAAATAGCAATCTCCTGAATAAATTTCTCCTGCCACTAACAACTGCTTTCTCTGCTGTAATGAAGACCACAGTGGGTCTGGAAAGCTTTCTTCCAGTGTCAAGAGCCATCAGAGGGTTTATTTTGAGCCACAATGTATTTCTGTACTCCACAATGAAATTCTAGGAACACGTGCCAAATGACTCTCCCCTCCCCAGAAGTCACAGTGAAAAGCAGCCTAGCACAGGCTTCAAGAAGTATGACGACAATGCACATCAGTGAAACAAAATAATAAACATCCAAGAGTCATTTGATGGGAAAGAAAACCATGCCCACTTATGCTAAACGGCTTCTCTTCTGTTGAGGTAAATCCAATTAGAAGTTTGGTCCCAAACCGGAAGTTTCCAAATCAAGTAGTAAAGTTTCAGTGATTTGAGCACACTGAAGTGAGAACTAGAAGGTGGAGCCAGATAATAGTTGATCTACACGTGCATGTCAGCAGGCTTTGTCTGGCAGCTCAGTCAGTTGGTGTTTAGGTGGACATATTTAGGCAGCAGCACAGCAAGTCTCTTAACAGCAGGATGCTAGCAGGGTCCCCGTTTCCCTGATAAGGGAACAGATTTTGATCCTAAAAACCCCCATACTTCCCTAACTTGATGTTTATTATGTTTTTCTTGCACATGAAATTACTGACCTAAACCCTTGGCGCCTAATCACATTGCCTCCCTCTGCCCCAATACTATTTCAGATATAAAACAAAGCTTTGCTGGAGCCCCTGGAAAATCCCTGCATCATACAGCAGTAATAGGTAGCAGACAATGCAATTATGAAACTTAATAGCCTATGCAAATTAAACATGCCCTCTGAAAGCAGGGCAGCTTATTTTCACTACAGATCTCTCCCCTATGAGCTAGAAAGGCTGTGAGGCCCCAAATTCAACCTCATTACCAAAGTCCAGATGTGGTTTTGAAACAGTCACAGAACCGTTTCTCTTGTTAATTTTTTCTCACTTACATGTGAACAATGCTCTTTCATCTCTAAGGAGAAAAGATAGCATGGGGCAACCTGTTAACTACCCAATGCTCAAAATGATTCCAAAGTAACAACCTTAAAGAAGCAAACCAGCAAGTGTAACAACGATTGAAGGGAGCGGGGGAGATTTCTCACACAGAAACAAACACCATTTACAAGATAAGAACAGGAAATATGCCTAGAAATAAACAAAACCTTCACAGACTCTAAAGGTGCTCCCTAGCACCCTTAATATTACAACAAATTATTTATTCACCTGAGTGTGCGACAGAAGTGTTAATGCAGACTGCAGCCACAGAAATGACTACCCGATTTGCTTTCAGAGCCTTTCCCTTCACAGTGCACAACAAAGGCAGTAAAAAAAATCCATGCTTCACGCAAGCATGTATCAAGCCAGGGACAGGTAAGGGAATTATCTGCCCCACGAAGAAAAGCATGAAAAATAGAGGAGGTTACACTGGGATCTTAATGAATGCAGCATCATTAACACTGAATTACTCTCGGGAAGTTAAACACAGAAGGTAAGCAGGCTTTGAGCCAAGCCAACCAAGCTAATGCTTGCATCAAACAATGAGGTCAACCATTCTACTGCCCCAATTATTAAACCACGAATTCTTGTTGTTACAGGATGGCATTAAAAGGAATTTACTGTTATTTTTGCATTTTAAATTCACTCTTGGAGTGCTACAGTTATTCAAACTATTTGGTATGCTGAGCTTACAACCACAAAGGATGTTTTGTTTCTGGTAAAGTGAAGGACAAGACAGAATGACAGATAAAAAAAGAAAAAGCAACAGAAGATGACAATGCAATGCAACTGTAATGAAGGGAACAGCACGCTAAAGATTCCACTGGAAAAACTTAAAACAGCGGCAAGCAACACAGACCACTTAGCAAAAGTATTCATTGCCAAGGGTAAGCGCATTTATACTGTATGCCAAGCACAATAAACAGGAACGAGCCAGAAAGATATTTTCGGTCAGACCCTCTGTGTTGTCCCTGTGCTGCACTACCACACCATGTTTCACAACAATTTTCTGCAAAACCCCTTCAATTTCATCTTTTACTTAGAAGTTAATCTAGCTAAAGGCTGGATAATATGTCAGAAAAATAATGCTGTGCTCAAGGTTGGAGGTGGATCCAAGTATTGAACTGATCATAATTAAAAGAAATGGAATCGATCGCTTCTTCCTCACCCTTCTTTGGGGCTTTTTTTCAGGCACTGCCTTTTTACTGTGCAAATTCCTTTACCCTATTAAGATGAATTTGTACGCTTTCTGCACAGAGCAGCTTCCATGAGGGGCACCTATGCAGCTTCTTACAAGCAGACAGCAGATAGAGTTGTCAATTAAACAAGGTCAAACTGGAAGCCTCTACTGCATTCTCACTGGAGACTGGTAGCCCGGCCAGCCTTCCTCTGACACACGCAATCATACGTGGTAGATAAAAGGCAGATCCCACATTATAAAAAAGGAAAATGAAGACAGAGGAATAATAGTAATAGTAATAATAATAATATTAGATTAAAAGAAAAAAGAGAAGGAAAATCCAAAATAGGAAATAAGTTCGAGATATCACAGCAGAAACTAGGCCTGCACATTGTGTCATCCTCCTATCACCACCAATGCTTGTATGTCACTTATGCCAGTGTAGCAGCTTATGGTGACCATCACATGATGCATGAGGGCGTTCATGAGTGAAATCCTAGTTCAGTCCAACTTAGGCTTTGGTCTTGAAATACTCCCAAGAGGGAAGCCTCAGAAGGGGCAAAGAAGGCTGCACAGCCTTAACTGCTTCACTCTCCTTACAGTAAAATGCAACACCATGTTTCATGTGAAAATGACCCCTGGGCCTTCCACAGTGACCACCTGCTGGAAGAAACATTCCAAGAGGACGCAACAGCAGAAAGAGTGATGAAAAAGGAAGAAGCCCCATATTATGCAATATGCTACAAGCTTCTTGATGCTACTTCAGCATCTAGGGGAAATAAAACCAAACAGACAAGCCAAAAATAGCTATTCCCTTAATTTCACCCAGCAACTCCACTGACCATCAGTTCGAGCTATAGGACACCATCCCATCCCTCACATATGCAGCAGTATGTTAGCATAACTAAAGCACCCAGAAGAGGCACAAAAAAAAGGAACAACAACAAAAAAAGCTAGCTGTAAATGAGCACTCAGGCACTCAGGTCACTGCAGTAAATCACAGCCCTTAATTTCATGTGAAAGAGGGGAATGTTAGACTACCTAGGGCTCTCAAAGAGTCTTTTGTTAGGATAAAGGCCTGTATATAAATACGTTTCAGAAGCCTAGAGAAAGGAGGTTTAGAAAGGAAAATGCCTCTGGATTGTTTTGCCTTATTTTATCACCTTTCAGGAAGTCAAAAAGCTGAATATCCAGCAGAGAGAGAACTGACAATTAACATATCAGCATGCACAAGTAAGCATTTTACTAGCACTATTTTGGTAGCAAGGAGTTTGTCTGAAGAGCCCAGTTACACCTTTAAAGTCACTTAAACATAGGAGAAGCAGAATGAAAGCACAAACCAGAAGTAACTGCCTTGATTAATACTGGAATCACACGATCACCAGTGATACGGATCAACACAGCTAAAAACCCCTGCCATGCTACTCCATCAGAGAAATCTCATAACTAGTCAAAGACAACGGCCGCATACTGCACTTCTGTAATATTTTTGGTTGCAGATTACTGCCTCCTCCCATCCCCATCTCAGAACTGATATTTTACAGTGCTTTTTATAGCACTACAGATCTTGTCTTGCATACTAACTGTTACTCTTAGTAAGACTACATCAGAAATTTCCATGTGAATGCCTGTGGCAAACCGGGGAATGTTACCAAAGATCCCCAGGCAGCACCACTCTGGAAAGAGACTTACCTCTTTACACTTGATTGTGAGCTTCCCATTACTTACTCAAGAATGTCCTGTAAGGTCATATGTGGCCAAAAATTAAGTCAAAGACCACAGCTGGAATTTCCCCGAGATCAGTGCCACATTCTCTGCAGAACCACAACTATTGAAACAGTCTTGTAAAAAGCTTCCAGATCACAACAGTCAAAAAGCCAGAGGCAGTAGAATGGAGCTGAAAGAAATTACTTAAGACCTCATAGCAAAATGACACATCAGAAATAAGTGGATAGGCCGTCAAAATAAATGGTGTATGCTTACAGGCAATAAATGCAAGTAGTTGAGAGGGGACAACAGTCTCCTCCGCAATGATTACGCTGGGAACAGAACTGATGCACTTGACTTCCATTAAAAATTCTGACAGAGACAACAACCTGTGCTGCCTCCACTGCACTACACCAAAGCGGATTTCACATCTCACAGGGTCTTTTCTCTCTTTTCCTAAAAAAATTAATATTTGTGTGGGAATGGGAACATTTCTAATAATAAATTAATTACCCTGTTCTCTGACACAACCCACTGGGTTTATAATTACAGACCTTCAAAATGGACACAGCAGTTTTCTAGAACTGAATCCCACATTAATTATACACTCCCAAGACGATCCTGCATTGTTATGCGTTATAAATGGAGCAGTTGTCAGCCTATGATGGGACTGGTCATTAAATCACATGGGAATAAAGTAGCTGAACATGTATTCCATAGGCACATTACCTGTACTACTTCTCAACGGAAGAGAGAACATGCTTAGGTGACAGTTGGCAGTAAATGTTTTATCATAAGCTTAGATTTTTGTTAGCAGACGTCTGACTTGCAGTATGACATTAAGGTTATTCTCAGGTACCCTTCAGTCTTTATTAGACAGATATGCTGCTAACTGTTAGTGTCAGCTGTTTGATATAGCAACGGGTTCCCAGCTGTGAACTATATGCCCTAAGAAACCTTTAGCCCTTAAGCAACTATAACTGCCTGCTGCCTCATGAACGAACTTCACTGTCAAACCCCAAGACTCATACCATAAAGTTAAACAAATATTTGTTCCAATCACATAAAACCGTAAAAACAGTGATGAAATCTACATATTAATGGCAGCTAACTCCTGTAAACAAGAGAACTAGAACTGGCCAAATTTCAGACAAAAATCTGTGCTTTCAATAAGAAGCAAACCTGGAACTCAGCTGTTGAGTTTGCTGAAAAGAGACCTGGAACAACTTTGTTACACCATGAGATTAAAACAATTGTAATTGATTTTACCAAAAAATGCAAAACCCTGTTCCTTGTAAATATTCACTGGGATGGACAGCTGGACAGTCAGGGGAAAAAAAAACTAAGACTAGACACACAGTAGGGTACTGTCTTTCATAAGTCCACAGGGAATGGATTATACGTGGCTTTAATGGTCTAATCCATTTTACTTTCAACAGGTCCCTATACACAAGGCTAGAATACACATTAAATAAAAGCTCCATGAAATTTTAATGAAAAGCAATAGGCAGTTACAGAAATCTTCTAAATGGAATAATTTCATAAGTGGTGAATTTCAGAAAGTAAGAGGCACTCTGAAATAGAAGTTATGAAATAAGTTTAGATAATGACTGTAAGCAGAGATGGCAATTCCCGTACAAGCAAGCATTCAGACACACAGTGATACTGCACTAAGACTCACACCACTAGTAAGTATGCAGGAACAAGATGCTGTAACAGGAAGTCACATTGAGTAGGTACAGTTACAAAAGAAACAAAAGGTGACTGACAGATCAAATGAACAGTCTCAAGGCAAATCAGATTTATATTGCACCTTCTCTGATGTATTTTGCTGACTTCTATCATATGACAGAAAGAAGTCTTGAACCGCTTCAGCTAACTGGTAAGATCTAACAACACAAACCTGAAAGTGAAAAGTCAACAACTGTCCCTTTTCTCTACCTGCATTCGCTAATGAACATAACCAGTCTATAGGAAGTCTGTCATTTAAGCAACTGCTACATGTTAAATAAAGATTTATTTAGAATTATTTGGTTCTTCAGAGCAGCAAAATTTGTCTTTAAAAGAATAGATAGTGAAGATGAACACCTGTTTAAATGCAGAAAAGTACCTCTTTCCTAAATGCAGGAGCTCTGCCTGGGAATTCCGCTATGGACATATCCCACTCTATGTATAGCCACCACACTACAGGTGTTTAAAACACTATTTCCAATGTTTTTTCTTTAACAAGTTTCATTTGTTGAATTTTACATTTTAAGAACAAACAACGAATCCAACACATCCTTCTTAGATAACCCTATCTAAAGATAGGATGATAACTGGTTCTAGAGTAGAACCATACAAAACAGAGCATGTTTTTCCGGACTGGATTACTGAAAGTACGAACTCTGCCACTGACAAGAAACTGAGTATCTTTGTGTTTCTTTAGCTAGACTTGTTAGTTTTATATATCTTAACTAACTTAAAGGCTAATGACAAGCTCAAAAGGGCACCAGTCTTGCCAGGATATCGGAGATTACTGACATACAAATAATAACAGGAGACATACTATAGTGACACAAAGAATCCTCTGTTCCTTGGTGTTCAAGCACATCTCTACAGGCTGCCATCTCCTTGATTATGGAAAATAAATCTTGCTGCATTTCTGACAGGTCACCAATAAAAATAATATTTACTTGCATCAGTCACCATGCAGTTAGGAAAATTTGGAAGCAGCTATTCAAAGAACTGTGCTCCAGTAAGGTCATAAACCAACAGAGGCAAGGACAGATTCTGCCAGAGGGTAAAACAGGACTGGGGAAAAAAACCTTTGTTCTTATTTTCAGGACTCAGCTACTTCCTATGACTGTATTCAGGTCCACCAGTAGAAAGAACAACCACATAAACAGTATTACTCAGGGTCAGAAAATACGACCTCAAGAGGTTCCTTCCAACCTATGTGATTCTGAACTTCCCATTCTTCTTGGGTAGCACTGTAACAGAAACGACATAGTACAAAATACATTAATTCGCTCTACCTAACTTCCCTTAATCACCTGTGACTGTCCCATAGAGATCAGCCACTGTATCAGCAGCAGACAGTAACATGAAAATCATAAAGCAAGTTCAGATGCTTTTTGTTGAAAATGAGCAATGATGAATGATAAAACTTGATTCTATGTGATCCTAGCTAGACCTCCCGAGTGGATTTGCCAACATCTGCAAAACTAGGTTGTTACCTGTCACTTTCTAAACTAGAAATAAACAGCAGCAAAAAAAGAGGCTAATTACACTCAATTTCTTTCCCATTGCAAGGACCCACAACTCTGTCTGCAGGGCATACTTCTTGACAATCTGTGGCAATTAAAAATTAAGCAGAAAACCAAGCCCTCGAATTATTCAACTAATAATATGAGAACAAACACGTTCTGTTCCCTGAACAGAATCCTTTCTTCTTTCAAAGGTCAGCAGTTATTTTGTTTCTATACCCATCATTTTGAAATGACAATTTCTCTGGTAGTTCTCTCCGGTAGACTTCAGAAATCAAAGGAAAGCTATGCAGACTCCCCCACGCCTAGCAACCAAGCAACTCCTTCCAGGATTGCACTTCTTCCAGCGCACTCCCCTGAGGCTGCATACAGCAGCACAGAAGAGTGCTTCCAGGAACCCTGGCTTGCACGGCTGTCTAATCACTCAGGAATGTGCATTTCAGCAGAGAAATTAGTATAAAATCTGCTGTTCCTCCAATTAGAAGAATCTAAGCCTCTGTATTGTCACAAGAGATATCTGTAATCTTCCCTGAAGCCAGCTGTAAAACCAAAATGCCTCTCTGGTCCTCTGCTGAAAAAGATCACAGGGAGAGTGGAAGGGGTATCCCCACTCCGGTGAACTCACCTGCCTTCCTATTACACTCATTAGAGCAAAGCCACCTACTTTTGTCAATTATTTTAATAGAAGTGGGTTTTTTTTTCAACCCCTTCAACTACATCATTTGGACTGAAGATATATCATCAGTGAAGATACATAAGACAAGTAGCTTTCCCACTCATGGAAAAATATGGTTTCATCCTAGCATTGTTAGGAGAAAACAAAAACATCCCAGCACTGACATCTTACCCCAAACTGAGAATTCACAGGCTCTAAAGCAGCTCACATCAAATGGAAAAGACCTTGTGCGCACAGTTTGACAAGTCTTAAAGAAGGAATTTCAGGCAGGAGTTTTATACAGGGGATGAGAATTTAAAGGAATTAAAAAAAAATCAAGCAACTGCTGCCAAGTGAAGTCTTGGCTCTGATTTTTTTCTGGAAGTGCTCTGTAGGGAGACAGCTGAATGGATTGCTACACAACTTGTGCAGCTGGCATCTCATTATTTCCGGTTTTCTGTTCTTTGACTGCATATGATACTTTTGCCTGCACAAGAAATGTCAGTTCTGTAAAAGGGCACCTATATTGAACACTGGTTTAATGCTCTTTTTATATCATCTGTGCGTGTTTAAGAAAATATACCTCTCAGTGAAGCTTCTGCAATTGCTACTTAGACAAGACAAAATCCTGGTGATAGACTTCAGGTTCCAGAGCAGGAGGGTTATTTACTACACCTCTGTGGTTTTAAAGGAGACTGATCTGTTCCACTAAAATTCAAATACTGTAAAAACAAACTGCTCTAGGTTTGGCCTCCAGTCTGAGGGGTAATAATATCTCCAAATAGTTTTGAAGAAGTACACAAAGGTGAAGGAATAAAGACAGAAATAGCTTGTTTGTACAAAATTCATCCTCAGAGAGAAATGACTGAGATCACAGCTATGCAGACCTTGGCCTGAATGGCAGTTACCCAGCACTTCTGCTAGGATGTGAACAGCAAATATACATGAAGACAACATTTCCTGTAAAGAAACAGTTTGGTACCAACATAGCTTTCTTAATGTCTTCCACCTTTCACATGTGGTATGGAACACTGGACATATACACAGATGATGATATCCACCTACACATTTCAACTGTCTTTCCACAGACAAAGGCACACAGAAGCACCAAACTAAAATGCCCTTAATCTCTTTTTCAAGTATATTAACTATCCAGCTGGCCAAAACTTATGCAATGTGAGTACTTCTCAGCAAATGCTGGCTTTATTAGAAACTAGGTCCTCTGTGAAAATGGAGGTGTCTAACACAGCTACATGTATTGACAGCTCTTCTGAATCAGACCTGTTTCTGAAAATGGAACCTAATGCTCAAGGGCGGAGGGGAGCTCTGAAATTTAATTAAGTACATCGGGGTTTAGAATTATTTTCTTCAGGAAAAGCGCTAGTTAGGCACAGCAATTCAGAGTCACAAAATACAGTTATTGCTCTGTATCACACTACATCAACACACTGTGGTGGTAGTATATTTTCACACTTTGAAACTGAAAAACTTATCTTTAAGAACTATTCTTTCAAGAGCAGCCACTGTAAACTATTTAATATCACTGGTGCACAAACAGGACAGCAGCAGTACAGGATGCTTAGCACCTTTCAGTTTCAGATCTATGGTACACACACTTACTGAAGATGCTGAGGAAAACTACCGTAGGACTGAGTAACACTGCAGTAAGATACTTCTGATTTTCTGAGCACTTCACAGCTGCTAGATAAAGGATTGCTCTTATGAGCACATCAATAAGCTACACAGACACATCTACAGAAACTAGAGGGGAAGAATCTGTCTAAAGAGTTTTTATTAAACAGCTAATAAAATTGCAGACTATGTGTCTTCCATACTGAGATCACCCAGTGAGGAGCTGTAAGCATATTTCTACTTGTTTATTTGAACAACTACATATTGTTCATTGTTTACCTTTGACCAATCCTTTTACACATTACCTTTTGTTATTTAGTAATGCCCAGTTTGTTTAGCTTTAATATATTGCTTCAAGCCAGGTCTATCCTCCCTGGACTACAACAGGAGCAGTCACTGTTAGATTGGTTTAACTTTTTCACCCATGTCATTACAACAGCTTACTGACATTCTGGCAAATGCTATCACCCTTAAGGCTAGTCAAGTTAAAACCAAAACAATCAGGAAGCACACAATATATACATAAACATTAAAGAAAGATTTCTAATACTGTGCGGAATTGTGATTTTCTTTAAACAAATGAATTAGCTGATGGACTTGGAAAGAGCAACATTCTACAGAAGATGCTCAGCACATCTAATAATGTCTTACATGAAGCAGAACCTCCAAGGCTTAATTGATATGAACATCACAGATACAGCTGCTTCCCATGTATCTGGCCGCATGCTGACATATCCGTTATGTGATAGGTATAATATAAGGAACTTCCATACTGCTCTTCTCTGGTGGTTTCAAAAATATGCAAATGAGGTCATTCGTAACACTACTCTTATAATACTACTCTTCTGTGGGGAAAACTCAATTAATAAATAAAAGTTATCAAGCCCATCGTACGACAAAACATAAAAGGGTGTACTGGGCCTGGGGAGCTGTGTCAAACCAGAATGAGGAGCTCTAGTAGTCATCAGCTTACAAATCTAGACTCACTCAGACAGTGCAATTGTTTGCCAGACTCCAGAGACAGAATTCCTAAAAACATACCTCACACCCTGTAGCTGAATGCTATGCATTCTGTTTAAACTGAAGACAAAAACAGTATCTGTAAGAACTGCAAAAACAGGATACTAACAGATCACAAAGGGAATATTTCAGGAGCAGGAGAGTTCAAGACAAGAAATTTTCTGGGATCTCAACTTACTTCTGTGTGCAAAAGCTTCTTCCACAATCCTTAGCTCATGTCCTAGGGACAGTGGTGCAATACTAGTATGGGCTACGACTTTATGTACAGGGACAAAACTGCTGAACTTCTGACATAGACAGCAAGTCTTAAAGTTCTGGCAAGTCTCTAACAAAAATGCGTTCCAATTGAAAATATCCTATTCTATTTACAATGCAAAGAAGAGGCTCTTCACACTCACAGCTTAACAGCCACAGGGTAAGCAAAAGTGTGAATATCACTGCATCTCAGCCACAAGTATATATGGAGATCGTACTCACAGGCCCATGACAAAGACCTTGCTTTTTCTATATTCAAACTGCTAAACAGGACAAACAACGTAGATTTTGCTCAACGTACAACTGCATTACACAACATTACATGAGAACACAAGAAACTAAAACCGAGCAACCCAACTACTGTGAGCAGTACTACTCATTTGAAATCAGTCTATTGTTATTTAAGACTTACACACCATTCCAGTTAGAATGATCTAGGAACAAAGACAGATGCCAACACAGGAACACACAAAAATGTGAACTCAAACCATGGCACGTGTATCACTTTAACACCTAGCCTTAACACCCGAGGACAGGTTCTTCTGCTTAATGCATAAAGAGAAAAAAAATTATTTGGTGCATACGTTTATATGGTCAGAGAATATAAACTGTTATCAGAATTTGTCTTCTTAAGATCTGAAACAGAAAAAGCTAAAAAAAAAAAAGGAAAAATCAAAGCTTGCTAACTGAGTATTTGTAAAAAGTCTACATTACAACTGAGGACAAAATTGGCTCTGCAGAAACAGGAGCTGTAGGCATGATACAGAGCAACAGGAACAGTGCTTAATGCAGCTACACCAAAAGACATCCCCCACTCATCTGATTCTAGGTGCCTCCTAGGTAAAGTACCAGAAAAGGCAAACCATAGATGAGGGCAAGTAGGCTGGTAACTTCATCATCTAAAGCCCTGCCTACAGAATCACCTGGTAAGACACTGGACAACACCATGTCATTGACATTTAACGGAATGGAGGATTCATTTCCTGACTGCATTTCTTCAGTAAATAAACATCCTTTTTAAAGAGGACGCACACTTCAAAGCAAAGCACTACCAGAATTTATGTCTCTTCCAGTGTATAGAGAAGAATGTAAGAACTACAGCTGCAGGGAAGTACCCGATAGAGAATAAATGTTGTATGTACAACACTTCAGCCTTCAGTCATGCACTGTAACATGCAAAGCAACTGCACAGTCGTATAAATACCCACAGTTACCAAAGATAAACTCGGGAGTAATATGTACGTACTTCATGTGCAATCAAACTTAGTCCTAAAATCAGTACTGACTCATAAATGAGAGGTTATTTGAGGTTTGTTAAGAAGCATTTTCTTCTCTTGGGAGAATAATACTAAGCCTTGTTTATTCTTCCTCAAAAGTCTGTTTCAAAGACAGTCTGTATCAAACAACAAAGTGCAAGCTTTATACCACTAAGACACAAATAATTAAATAGATTTTAATGATTTTTTCCTTCTATATCTATTGAAGTAAAAGCAAAAAATACAAATGACAATTACCACAGCAAGCAAAAAAACATGTTCAACCAGAGCACTCCAAAATAGTACAAGCCAGCAATTGTTTATGTGAAGAACAATGTTATCTAGCTAATGTGTAAACTCATTAAAAAGTGCACTCAGGAGGCATGGTGAATCAGAACTAACATGCAAGGTGATTTTTTTTTATCAGTCAGTACCTCCTGGGACATCCTAATCCTTTATTTCATCAGAACAGAGATTAAGAGCTGCAATTACAGTAGGAAACAACAACAAAAATGCTTAATGACAATATAGTGAGTGATCTGTAGGTTTTGTCATTGTTTTTTGAGTAAAACCATCTTCTTCGAGAGGCTGATGGACATATTAAAAGCTCAAACCACATACCTGGTCTTCTCTTATCATGACACTCTTATCACATCCACTTGACTTTTACTTTCAATCACCTGCTCTATTTCCCCTACTCTTCCTCAAATTGCTGCAAACTGGTAAAAACAAACTCGCAAAGTTTGGTAACAGATGGTATGAGAAATGTGGTATCGCATATATGCATGAAAACATTAATTTAATCAGTTCTGTCATTTAGTTAAATAGCAACAAAAGCCCTACGAGAACATGACTCACTATGATTCTGGAAAAAAAAAACCCTCCTGCTGAAAATATGAGAATGTAGGCTTCAAGGAAGCTTAAAACTAACAGATACAACCATCAAGCCCCATCTAGAAATCCCTGAATTCAAAACAGAGACGTCTGGCTAACTTGACTTTAGGAAGCATTTCTTCACTGAGAAGGTGGTCAAATTTTGAAACAGACTTCCTAAAGAGGTGGTCAATGCCCCACGCCTGTCAGTGCTTAAGAGGCATTTGGACAAAGCCCATTATAATATGCTTTAGTTTTTGGTCAGCCCTGGTCAGAAGTTGGACTAGATGATTGCTGGAGGTCCTTTCCAACTGAACTATTCTTTTCTCCTACGCTTCTGGGGAATAAAGTAACGGTACTTCTAATGTCCATCTATGAAGATAACCACACAGTGGTCAATAGTTGCCTTCTTAAGTTTCTTCTTGCCACCGTGTTTTACATTGCATGTTTAGATCCTTTTCTGGAATTCAAGCAGTCTGTTTTACTAACTGCAGCACCTAAAACCCACTACTATTCCCTCATACTATCAATAGGGTGAACATACAAACACGATGGAATAAAAGCAATCCTCAACTAGTATCTAGATATTCCACTATTGGCTTTAAATAAAGGATAATTGTTATCTTTGCATTCTTTTATCCTTTTGGTAGGGATATGAATCAGGACTTTCCACCTCAGGTCACTGTTTCAGAAAGCCGACAGCCACCACTACTTTCCATTAGAATGTCTATCTGCACACCCCAGAATGAGAGGTTTCTTCTTCTTAATCAATCTTTTCTCTGTCAGGAACTCATAGGTAACAAAAATGCTTCAATCGTCTGTTCCTGAGTCCAACTTCCAGCACACATCTGCCACAATTTTTGGAGATACCAGGAACGTAAGGGGACCACTTAGTGAGAGAAGAAAATGAAAAATCTTCTATTGTTACGTTATAGCAATTTCATTTCTTAACCCAACCCACTGTGATGGCCTTTCTATTAACCTCTCTCTATTCCTTCCAGATACAATCACTTTTCCCCCTTCATATAGACATATAATTAACTGATAGCTCCATTACCTCTGTTCTTCCTGCTGTTTTTTTTAAAGCACAGGAGTGCAAGAAATAACTTTCCGCAGAGACCCACTTCACATGCACAAATCAGGGCTGAATTAGGCAGTTCTCTCCACACATTCTTCCCTGTCCACTTCATAAAATACCCCAGGAAAACATGCTCATATTCTCTGAAATACCAGACAGAAATAGGCAAATAAGCACAAGCAATCTCACTGTGATTAGAACTTTTCCTGAAATCCAACTCCCAGCTCAATGCATACTGGAAGGAAGACTTCTGTTCCCCTGAAGTGCATTTCACTCTGAATTAAACTGGACTTTCCCCCCACCTTCATAAAAAACATTGTTTCCCTCATTCTCATGTATTTGTTAGCATTAAAAGCCTGCTGCTTTTAAAAGGCATCGCTGTTAAAATTCTGACACAGTACTTAACGACAGACTTTCTAAGTAACTTCCTGCCAAAGATTTATACAAAGTATTTTCCCTTGCATCTTTTACAATACCATAAACTTAATGCCAAACAAAGAAAACAGTAAGGAAAAGCAGTCTGAACAGTGATCCCACTGTCTCTCTAAGACATCAAAGCACATGATGCAGCTGTTCATAATGGGCAGGCACTCAAGGGAACATGTGAGCTTACGCCTGAATTTGATTAACTGGAAATGACATCACAATTTATAACACAATTTTCTAATTCTAAAGCAGTAATCTATAACAAGTTAGACACGGCTCACACAGGACCTGCTTAGCTTGTAATCACAAATAACTGCTTTGTCATCTTTCTCCTTCTCCACGCCAAAAAAATACAGGCAAAAAGAAAAAGGAAATGTAACCTCTAACGACAGAAAACAGAAAGAGCAAATCTGAGCTTCAGAGGCTAAAATCACAATCAAATGATGAAAATATAAACAAGAATGATAGAGTACAAGTAGTTGATCACAAAGACTGCCGTTGAAATGGAAATGCACTGTAAATACATGATGATTTTTCTACTTCATCTATTGTTAACATTCAAGCTATACTTCAATTTTAATTAGAATGAAGAAAAACAAACCCAAACAAATATAAACTTGAGCTGTCTCCAGAGTTATAACTTGAAATCTCAAGGTTAAACACATTTCTGATCCAACAACACGTGCGCAGGAATCAGGGTGTTCTGGGTACTATGTCCTTCATAGCTATATGATCTTCCAGCAGTTACTTCATCCCTCAAGGTACTCTGATGGACCACTCTGCCAAGTTGTACATTTAAGAAGCATTCACGTCACCTAACACAGCAGCTCAAACTGTGAGCCAAGGGTCCCCACACTTCCCAGACAGCAGAATGGGACAGGTGTCCTAGCAGAGTATTTAGAGTACTTAACGTAAATAACCATCTGTCTGATTCCACACTTTAAATTGCCTTCGCGAGGTTTTTACCAGTCTTGCCCAGTTCCTCAGTAGAAAAAGCCACTAGCTAACACACGCAGAGTAACTAGATTCAATCATGATTGCTTACTGCTGTTTCTATGCAGTCTGTGTATTTAGTGGCTTTTAGCGACTCCCATAATGCCTGATCACAGCCTGAAGACTTTAAGGCAGAAGGGGAATTACTTGCCACAAGAAACAAGTTCATAAAGCACAAATGTTCCATCTACAGCACATCACACTGTGAAACCACTGTTAAACCCTGCGTCAGTTTCTTTGAATTTGCGGAGGACAATTTTTTGTCATTTACATTCACTAAGGGAAAAAAAAAAAAAGGCAGTAAACTTTCATCTTGTCACAAAAGTTAAATACAATAATGTAAGTGACGCAAGAGTCAAGTCTAAATTAACAGCCACCTTGAAAAAAAACCCACAAGTAAAACCAAACCACAGTATGGCACACAAATGTGCCATCACTCTAAATGGGCACATAACATCACTAACTGATTCACATGCCATTTATGCAAGTCTTCATTTTTTTTTAATAGTAGGCTTTCTTAGCCTTTATCAACTCCTCTTGCTTCACGAGAGAATTCTCTCCAGTACAGAGTCCCTTGCTGCAGCCCTGTGTAAAAAATGCAGATTCTACTATGACTCACTGTACTTCCTAGCCACTCTTATTTTAGTCACACTTTCTCAGTCTATTTAACACATTCAGGTTGTATTGTCTGGGGGCATTTTATACATGCTATCCACCTCAACAGGGGGATTCTGCTCAACTTCATACAAGTTTGCTTCCAAAAAACTAGGAAGGGCTTAACTGCTATCTTTGTAAGCATGAAAAAAAAAAAAAACACAAAAACCAAAACAAGGGAAGGACATATGCAAAGCTTCCAAAATTCTTCCCTTGCAAATTTATAAGCACAGTATTTTCCATCTGTTTCCAAAAAATGTCAGATAATAAATTATTATTCCACCTTCTGTTCTGGAAAACAGACCTTGTACTCATCATCTGCTCCCTCCCCCTCCATGTCTCTACCCACCTCCGTCATGAGTTCTGATTGATTATCCCAACAGAACAAATCAAACAGACCTACATACGCTCCAGTAAATTTCCCCTTTTTATTTACAATTAGATTTGTGCTATGTCCAAAGAACAGCAGGCATCTGGTCCCCACCAGTCTCAGAGGACAGACAGAAACTATTCACAAGCACTTTTAGCCACACCTGACACAATAAAGTTGTTACCTCTGCATTTAGACAGTTATATAGATGCATACAGAATGGTAATACCAAAACTTCAAATTGCTAAAAAATACGCAGCAAACAAGATACAGATGAAGAAGAGAACAAAATGGCAGTGGAACGAAGTCACTAGGACACATATTGATTATAACCCAGCAAGGCAATATATTTTCACAAATTCTGTGAAATCTTTATTTGATTCAAAGATCTTTATAAGAGCCAAACAAAATTTTATCAGCTCACACCTTTTATATACTGTTTGAAAGCAGTATGTTGAGGGATTTTGGCAGCTTTTACCTACAGGGCATTTTAATTCATAGGAAAACGCCTTGCAACATTAACAACAAAACTCCACTAAAAACGAAAACTGAACCAGCTGGAGAAAGCATAAGATTCAAAGCCACGACATCTCACCAACTGCCCTCTCAAACAGTCAGATTCTTACAGCACAAATTTAAGTAAAAATTATGACCCCAACAGAGAAAAAACAAACCAAAAACAAAAACAAACAAACAAACAATTTCAAAAAAACCCAAAAAAGTGCCATTTTTAAAAAGACTTGTCAATGTCAGTGGAAGGAGTCCACACAGATCACAGTGTGCCATGCCTGGTAAAAGAGAGCTGTAATTGTGTTTTAGGAGCCACATCAACAATTGCATCTACAATTTAAGAGGGGAAAAAACCAAATCAACCCCAAACCACACCAAACAACACACCCTAAACCAGACAAAGAATATTAGCCCATAAATCAAACTGCTTCATGGTACTTAAAACATAAGCACGTGAAGGCAGATTGCCAACTGAACAAGAAAGGATTTCAGTTGCCCCATGTGCATCACAATAGTATCTTGTTCGATTAAGCCACTGTTCAAGCAAACATGTTGATGCAGGTTTTAAAGAGTTACAGCCTTATCATTTAGGTTTTAAACCTGCCCTTGCCCTGTCAGGCCAAGAGCTGGCTGGTGCTGGAGCAGGATTTGCGATTGTGAAAACTGTTTTGAGATGTGAAGCTCATTTTTCTGTACTATGGAAGACTCCCATGGCAGACAGGAGGAGACAAAGCCACCAGCTGCTGGAAAAGTGCACTGAGCTACGGAGCAGTGCAGCAAGCCCCCAGGGAAACACACAATTCAGTGGGCAGCTGACACAAGTTCTACACACAAATCCAAAAAGTACAACTGAAGGATCAAAAGCCCAATGGTATAAACCATTCATTATCTACAATACTGAAAAATGGATGGAGATTTACTATCAGATTTTACACTCCTCTGAGATGCAAGGTCCCTTCAAATACAGGCCAGACAGAAAGCAGATTCTGTCAATAGCAAAATGAGCAGCCTGTTTGCTTTGGAAGACCAGTTACTTGCAAATCACTTGCCAAGAAGACAGAAGGAATATATAGCCCTTACTTTATGGAGGGAGGAAGACTGGAGACAGACCTGTCCACACTCTGTAAGCACAAGAGCAAGAGCTCTTAAGCTCAGACTAAACTCCTAAGAGAAACTCCACTTCTCTTGTACAGCAATAGATTGAAACGCCCACAAATTCTGGATTCAAAGTCAACAGAGGCAAAACTACAAAACCGCTTACAGCTCCCCCTCAGACTGATAAAAACCAAGATTACATGAAGAAAACAAGGTACTGTTGGGTAGAACAAAGCACTTATTCAAAAATGATTCTTGCGTAGCTTCCTTAAAATCTCCCCCACCAGCTTCAAATCAAGGTCTATATGAGAATCATACATTTACAATGTACAAAGAGAGTATTTAATGGCACAGACAATGCAGAAAAAAAAGATGAGAGATGAAGTTACTGCAAGGCCACCTGAAGCACCAGCTCTACTAAGTTAATTAGCCAACTTTCTACTCTGCCACAACTGTTCTCAGCAGAACACCCGAGGCTTTTGCAAAGTTCTCTGTCCCACCTATACAGTCTAGCAACTGCAAAGGCAAATTTCTTCCCAGCGAGGCAAAAATGGTGAACTGTTAACTGAGTCCAAGACTACTCCAACTGTCCTTCTTAGAATAACAGTTTCAAGGATGGCAAGGAAACCTATCAGTCTAGCTCCTCTGATTAAGCTGCCATCTTTGTACAGGGCACATAGAGCTTGGTTCAGAATGATCCTGAGGACCTTTGTTGAGAACTCTGCATATCAACTTTACAAAACTAACTGTCATGGCCATTCCTACCCTTAGTGCTGGAATAAAATATGCTCCTGTCATAACCGGTGCCCTTCAACAAGTTGAAATCTATTTGATGCTAACCAAAGCTAGTACTCATATGATCATTACCTGCCAGGAATACTTTCTTCTCGTTATCGGGCCAATCTTCTGAATGTTGAGATGCCTTGAGAAACAATTAAGGAAAACCAGCTGTGTATCAAACACTGTCTGCACCAATGCACAGGACCAGTTTTTTGTCTTTCACATTGCCAGAGGACGGTTAAACAAAGAAGGTAAAAAAAAATTTGGCAAGTATTTCTTCTGATTTATCTTCCCAGTTCTAAAGATCTTAAAAATATGCCTATGATTGGCTTATCCCATGCAAAATATCAGTTCATTACTACACTTCAGAAGTACAGGGTTAGGAATATTATCATGTATGTACAGACAAGAAAAAAAGAGAAATATTACTGATCATCATCTTACATATGATTTCTATTCCAAAAGTAAAAATCTCACACCATATTTCACCAATAAAACAGCACTTGGTGGTTTGTTTTTTTTTCCATAGAAAGCAACTTTATCAACAATAAATTAGTGCCACCTAGTGGAGTTCATAACGTTAACCTGGACCAGCCCCTTCAAGCCTTACCTGTCTTCTTCTTCTGTGATATCTATAAACATCTAAATGAAATGAATGCACAAACAATGCAATAGATTTTCGCTGCAGCACATGCAGGTGATAAATATACCAGTATAATATGCACTTAAGGATTCCTCAACATCTAAAAATCTGCAGAAGCAACTTATGAAGACCAATGCATGTCTTCAGCAGAAACTCATCTTTAGAGCTATTGGGCATGCATCCAACAGCTCTGCAGTTACAACAAATAAGGGAAAAAAAAACATCAGAAATGTTCACTAAAGTGGAAAAATAACATGGCAGCAATTTGTAACTGGTTTTCCAGCAGTTTTGAAAATAAGAATGTGTAGGGAGGTTTCTCTTAGAGAAGTTTCAGGAGGAAATATGATTCATGCATTAAAAAGCATCTGAAGACATGGAGACAAGAGGATGAGGCCAGAGTCCTCTCAGTGGTGCCAGGCCATTGGACAAGAAACAGCAGGCATAAACACCGGAAGTTCCATTTGAACATGAGATCTTGACTTGAGGGTGACCAAGCATTGGGACAGGTTGCCCAGAGAGGTTGTGGACTCTCCTTCCCTGGAAGATGCTCAAGAGCTGTCTGCCCACAATCCTGAACAGTGTGTTCTAGGCGACCCTCCTCAAGCAGGGAGGTTGGACTAGGCAACCTTCGGTGGTCCCTTCCAACCTCAACCATGCTATGATTCTGTGAACAAAGTGACATCATTGCACATTACTAAAAAAAAAAAATATATATATAAGTATTACTCCGTGATAATATATTTCTCTGTTTCAGCCCCTCTGCAGGGGCACCAACATAATTTCTCTGCTATATAGAAGTAAAAACTATTACTGTTATCTATGAGTTAATTCAAGCAACATTTACATGAGCTTCTCTGTTTCTGTTAAGATTTAGGATTGTTGCTATATACACAGTAGACAGAGAATGCTAAGTCTAACACTGTGCATTATCTTTAACAATTCGTTAACAGCTACGTTCAGAATTGGTTTGAAACTTGTACAAAGAATTCTCATTATCTCATGTTCATAATGCATGGGGAATGCAAGGTGATCAACCCTATCCAGTATTCTTCACTCAGGATACGAAAGGAATACAATACAGAAGAAAACCTGAAACCATTCTAGAGCTTCTGCCTTACTTTTCTAACAGCTTACTCTTAAAAACCCAAACACATCTCAAAACATTATCTAATTTCTAAGGCTGGCTGCTGTCATGGTTTAAGCCCAGCCAGTAACTCAGTGCCATGCAGCCGATTGCTCACTCCCCCCTTCCCGAAGGGATGGCAATGGAAAGAATGTAAGTCTCATGGGTTGAGATAAAACAGTCCAGTAACTAAGGTATAACACAAACCACTGCTGCTACCACCAATAATAATAATGATAAGGAAAATAACAAGGGAATACAACCACTCACCACCTGCCAACTGATACCCAGCCCAACCTGAGCAGTGATCTAACCCTTCCGGGTAACTGTCCCCAGTTTATATACTGGGCACGACGTGCTGTGGTACTGAATACCTCTTTGGTTAGTTTGGGACAGGTGACCTGTCTCTGCTTCCTCCCAGCTTCCCCTCCTCCCTGGCAGAGCATGAGGCTCAGGAAGTCCTTGGTCAGAGTAAACAGGACTGAGCAGCAACTGAAAACACTGATGTTATCAGCACTGTTGCCAGGCTGAAAGTCAAAACCAAAGCACTGCATAAGCTACTGAGAAGGAGAAAAATGACTGCTACCGCGGAATCCAAGACAACCGCATACAAGTGCCATGTCCTAGATCAGATGATGTAACGTAGTCTTTTAATATTTAACACAATATATACATCAGCAGCATAATCAAAGCTGCCCCCATTTCACTGGACTTGCTTCCGAGTCCTGTAATTTTAAGCAAGACAGGAATCTGCTATTAGATACGCTGTCCACAGAGCCCTGCAAGATAACAAGACCAGATCTCACTTATAAAAATGGAAAGCAATTACACTGGCATTTGCTAGCAACCAAACACAAAAGTGCTCTTCTGTCTCCGGACTAACAAACTGAACACTGTCCAAACAAAATAGGAACACATACCATAATTTAAATCAGAAGACCATCATTTGTGGTAATGAAATTCCAGGCTTTTATGTATGTATGAAATATGGTTATTCCATTTTTCATTGTCAAAATACCACTTCTGGGTTTTATGCAGTTATAAGCAGGACTACATCTCAAGCCATGATGCAGTGTTAACACACAAACATTTAACAAGAATAGAAGCTATGGGTGAATTAGCAGGCTATGGAACTGATCAGAAATATAAAATATTCTCTACAGAGAAATGCAAAAATAATGGTAATTTCCTTGAGAAGAACCCATTCCTTTTCACTGGTGTGAGTTTCGCATTCTTTTCTCATGTCCCCGCATTTTGCTCACTTTGCAAAGGTACAGAAGACTAAAACCACAGAGCAGAAGTATTTAAAAATAATAAGTACAATGCAGAGTTATGTGTGAAATAGTCAGATATGGTCAAGATGCTTACAGATAATACACTGCCCCAAAGTTACGAAAGGAGGTTACTTCTTATTAAAGCTTCCACATATCTAAGGAGTGAATTATGCATCTTGTACAGAACAGAGACTACATTTTCTTTCCGAAACATTTGTTCCATGGGCTACCATTATGGCAAAATACATGTTAATTTTATAATAATGTCCAACTTTCAGTTGTTCCAATAAGAATATTGATTCTCAGAGAGCTTCGACTTACAATGCTATTATTTAGCTCGAATGTGAAAATATATTTAAATTTACATCAAATATGTAAATGTAGACTCTTTAAAATGCTTTCAGACCCAACACAACATCAGGCAGAGATATTTTTAGTTCTAATCCATTTAAAGTGCTAAATTCCAAGGGAATCAGCAGCACTGCTTTCACTCACCACTTCAACTAAATTCTTCTGGTCCCACTCATTGCAATCTTCAGGAAAAGGAAGATAAGATAAAGCCATTCATGCAAAGAAAGCATCCTTTATTTTTTAATATTTGCAGGTAGTTCTGTTTGTCCCAATAAAAACTTTGAATCAGAACTGCATTTGCACACACAAGATATTGCACAAATACATAAATATTGCAATATCTTAACACACAAAATAAGTTAGTGTGGCATTTGCTATTTTTATGTCAAGTCTTATTATTTGCATGTACCAATTCAGGTTCATGAGAAGCTATTACTAGGAATACAGAAAAGCTTCTGAGTACGGCACCAATTATTCTCTAGCCTCACTGACTGCAGCTAGCTATAAAGCCACAAGAAAACAGAATATTAAGCCATGGATAACTGCAACAAAAACAGTTAATGAGTTGATGACATATTTAGATTATTATTTCATTTAAATCTAGATCCATTTCCACAAAACAAGTATTCTCCATATATAGACAGCTTCTTTTAACCAAAGAACGGTTTGAAATCAGAATACCCTAGAACATCAATCTACAGATAACTGGCATAGTCAGTCTTTTCTTTGGGAATTAACATTTTCAAAAAGCAGACAGTATCTAAAACACAGAGACAGGTTATCAGAATCCTAAGTGTTCATATTAAAATAAAAGTGACTGCTTACATTTATTGCCATTATGACAACAGTAAAATATTTAGTTTTCTTATTTGCCACAAGTTATTATTTTAGCAATAAAATGAAGCAAGTGCAAAACAAAGCTTCTAACTAGTTTATTTCTACTATTGTATAAGCAATCACAAACCACTGCTATTTGTCAAATATCTGAAGTGTGTCTGCCCTGTGACTATGCAGAGAGTACAGGAAAAATACAAGCTAAAGATACTTCCTATATTGTTTCAACAACTTTTGCCTCAAGTACAAAGGACACCTTTTTAACCTCAGTGTTCAATGCCTAGTATCAAGTAATGGCAATGTACCTGCTTCAGAAAATGTATATTGAAAAAAGTGTTAAAATAAGTGTGTATTTAAAAAACACTTCAATACACTGCAAATTATCTTTTGGCCGAGAGACTGAGTAAAAGAAGAGATCAGACACATACGAGTTTGTTTAATGCGTTACTTAATGATGCTCAGATTTGCTGGGGATAAATATAGAGGAAGATCTTCGTTCTTACAACAGCACAGAACATAAGTGTGAAATACTATGAAATGTTGATAGACTAAGTGTTTTAACTACTAACAGTACTACCATTTAAAGGAGCTGAGAGTGTCTAGCAAGGAAAAGAGCACTGTATACATAAATTTTCTGTATTTCTTCCTAACCACCCACAGAAAATCATTATTGGAAACAGCAGGTCAAATTAACTTTAGAGTGAGCAGTAAGGCAGATCCTATGTGGGGGTGGGGGGAAATGCTTCCTCCTAAGGCTACTTTTTTCCTCTTTCAATTAAATCCATATTCTTAACACCTGCTGAAAAAAAAGATAACCACAACTCATTGCAACTCAAAGGAATGCCCACTTATTCGCAAACCGCAGTCTCTGGCCAGTCTGCAGATTTACATTCATCTTCACTCAAGTAATAACTCTGAACCTTTGTCAGTAATCACACTGACAGGGTGCCCATTTGACATGATCCCTCAGTACAGTATCTCAGAACAGGTGAGACAAGCTCCTTCCTGGCTTTTACATATGACTAACACTTATCTGGGTAACAGCTTTGCACACATGCCTAAATGCAGGATCCACCTTCTAATGACCAATACTATGAAGAAGCAAACCAGAAAAGTGCACAACCATTAAAAAGTCACTTCTTTACTTTTAAACTGCAGATACAAAATCCTTACTATTATAAGCAATCACTACAGAACTGAGAGATTAACAACGTTCTTTTTCTTGTAGACATACCCAGCTGTGGAAAGTTAAAAGGTAGGCCAGGAAAAACGCTACCAAGGTGAACACAACTAGATAAGCTTTACAAATGTGAAACAAGGTGTTTATCTAGCTATAGTTCAATCCTAATAGAAAGGACAAAGAAATAACCACCCAGAATTCTAGTGATAAGAGGGAGAAAAGCTGAAGAGGACTGACACCTATTCATAAAGACTTTCACTTAAAACTTCTTTCTTAGTATCTGTTAGTTCTTGCAGACTAAGCGTCCATAATTACCACTTACATTTGATTTTCTTAGAGGTACTACAATATGCCTGTTATTTTTCTAACAGTTACCTACACTAGGGAGTACGTAACAGATGCTGAACACCTTCTAAGTTGCATCCCACGGATCATGAAGACATTAAACTCCAAAAGGATTTAGGGGACTATTGAGTAATTCTGTATGTCTGTTCACAACTCCTGAATGCATGTTATACCTCTACAGGATTACCTTTTGAAAACACTACAACTGAAAAATGTTCACAGTAGTCTGCTCTTTTGAATTTTGCAGGCTTATAATTTAATAAGCTATTTGGACAAGCAGCTGTTGATTATATTTTTCCAAAATGCTATACACAAGTGTCTGATGACTATTTCTCTCGCTATTAACATATTGAAAACACAAAATGAAGTTCTTGAAAAATTCTAATTAGTTGATACTGGGAATACACATTTTGTATGCTGGATCCTGAACTACACAAATGATATCTTACGCACACTGACGAGTGATATTTATACCCACACTATAGAGAAAGTTTTAAAAAGGGTTATTTATAAGGCTTTCAAAGTAGCCATGACTGCACTATACAAGTGCATTGTTTTATCGTAATGACACCACAGCTTGTACAACTATTCAGCAGCTAAATATTAAGGAAGCTATCACTAAAAGACATCACAGATGGAAATATAACATCAATACTGGTTGTATGTATTATTTGCGACTACACTTAACCTCTAAACACTGGAAGTGCAATGTGCTTTATATGAAAAAAATAAAAGCACAAAGTAATGGAATGTGTATTGCACAGATGATTCAGGGTATTTTCCTTCTGATTGGAGATGCAGTAACCACAATGACATACAGGCAAAGCTTTGATACCATTACAAAAACCCTTCCATCTCTACCCTAGACCACACACAGCCGCACACATAGATCGTAAACCCAACCATTCTCACTGAAATATAAGAAAAAGGGAAAGTTTCTCCAAAGAATGCTCTTCCTGTCTTTTTGCATTAATAGCATTACCTAATTTACACAAACACTCCTCACGTTCACAACAAACCACCTCGCTCTCTGTCCAGCTAAGAAGACACCTACCATTTGGTATTACTGATTGCAACAATAAAACCCCTAAAAGCTCCATTCCTGTGATTAATTTCTGGAAAGACTTTTTCAAGTTAAAATCAGCCTTTCACATGTCTTTCCCCATTGCATTCACCAGAAACAACATCAACACGGAAATAGATTAGGTTTCACCTGTACTTAAAACAGAAGCTGTTGATAATACTACTTAAAACCACCACAGAGGCAAACGATTTGCAGGCCAATACTCCTACTCATTGTCCCACAGTTCCTTTCAAAATACAATTCTGACGATAGCGTACTCTCCATATATATTATTTACACACACATAGTCATCTTACATTCATACATCTTCTCATTTAGGATAGCAAGCAAAATAGTTTGAGAGCTATCACTCATCAAAACATCTCTAACTTTCCCTAAAGTTCATGTTTCAAAATCTCAGAATAAAAAGGTTTGAGTGTCAGATTGTCAGACACTTTCTGTGCTCATAGGAAAGGATGTCCAACGTAAAAGTGACAGAAAAGCTCACCTCTCCTCAATTTGTAGCCAGAACAGAGTACAAAGGTATCAAGACTCATTGATGCGTCACCCTACATTTCTCTGAAGTAATAGCTGAAGTAATGTTAAACTACACTACCAGAGTAGGCCTAAGAAATCTTATCATTCCAAACCTTACGCAAACTGAAAATTTCCCCGATCTTTACACCTTCCACAAGCTTTCCAAAGACATCAAGGCCTAGAACTTTTGCCACTGTGTTCGTAAGGCAAGGACTAAACACTTCACCGACATTTTATTTTACCTTCCTAACTGCCTGATAATCCCCAGAGTACATGTAATTGAGAGTATCTTGCATCCTGTAGATTACATCATACAATGATGAGTCAACTCCCCTTTTAACCCTACCCCCAGTGTTGAGACTCCTTACAAGCCAGGACTGCTCCACATGAAACGCAATGACCAAATGGAACTGTTCTTCCACAAAACACTGCGCTAATTCTCCTGCATTCAGTGTTTCCACTTGAATGAAATAAAAACCCTTTTGAGAACAACAATTCCAGCTCCCCCCCCTCCCCTTTTTTTTCTCAGGCACACTATGGGTCTCCTCAATGCATGCACAATGCAAATAAGGCAAACTTCCTTTGAAAGAGTGATTAATATGCAAAGACAGCCTGCTTTTTCATGGGATGTGAAGAACCACCACCAAGTATTTCCAAATTCTGAGGTTTCTTCAATTATTCTCAGTGTTTATTTTAAACATAAGATTATGCAATAATACCACACATTAAGACCAATTTGCCAATATTGTGTAAACAGTACCAAACTGGCTGTTCATCTTTTGTGTCATATTTAAATGCAGCCTTGAATATCCTAGATATGAAAGCACTGAAAAGGAGTTGGATTTTTGAATCCTCTTCATGTTAAAAGGTCTGCCTTTAAATTCTACCATAAAGAACTGCACTATTTTGTTATTAAGTAATATTTGGAGGGGGTTTAAATAAATCATAAACATTTACAATCTTGTAAACTATTTTAAATGACAATTAACTTCTGAACAAATATGCTGCAGTTCCAGTAACATTTGAAGTCACAATGCACGAAACATCTGGAAAAGCCCATTCAGATGTGGAGATATAAATTTTCTATTTCATTTGTATACAATTCTCACCAGTATTTTTCATCATTTATCACCTGGTCAATTACACTTTCTCTGTACAACTCAGCCAGTACAACTTTCTCCTATGGGAAAGACCTTTCCATTTCAAGATCTGATATACCATACTCTGTCCAAAATGAGCTCAAAATGTAGTCTGAACGTGTTAAGTGACATTCACTCCTTATTCCAACTCTTTATTTCATACATTTCTTTTAAAGGTCCCTTCCTACCCAAACTATTCTGTTTCCCAACCTTTTCACACAGGTTTAAACAGTCCCTTTCACATCCATTAACCAACATGGTAAAATATTTTTATAAACAAACCAGTAACCAGTAGCTAACATTCTTGTTTATCTTAAAGATTTCAAGGTTGAAACATATCACTGATATAAGCAAACAAAAAGAAAAATAAAGAAAAAATAAATATTTAAATAACCATCTATTCGCACTATTTTATGGCAGTAGCTATACTAAAATCACAGAATCAATAAGGTTGGAAGGGACCTCTCAAGATCTTCTAGTCCAACAGGGGAAGGCAGCTACAGCAGGTTACCCAGGAGCCTGTCCATACGGGTTCTGAATGCCTCCATGGATGGAAGCTCCACAATTTCTCTAGGCAGCCTGTTCCAGGGGCGCGAGTTCTGTTTTCGTATATCCTGACAAGATTTTCTCTATTCCAATTTGGGCCCATTGACTCCTGTCCTGTCGTTACTGGATGTCCCTGAGGAAAGCTTGTTTCCCTCTTCATTCCCTCCCATCAGGTATATATCCACATGAATTATGAATCCTCTCAAGTCTTCTCTTTCCAGGAGAAATAGCCTCAGCCTTATCAGCCTCTCCTCGTACAAAAGCTGCTCCAGTCCCTCCTGCATCTCTGTGGCCCTTCAAAGGACTCCTCCAAGAAGTCTGTATCTTTTTTGCAAGGAGAGCCCAGAACTCGACACATGTGGCTTCACCAGTGCTGAGTAGATGGATTTTAAGAAATTCAACCTGTCTTGTGTACTTTTAAAATCAATACCTAATTGTTAAAGTACCTATCCTGATTTACTAAGACCCAGTTATTTTAAGTCTTAAAAACTTACCTGTAAAGAAAACAACACTATTTTTATTCAAGACATCATGACACTGACAATTCTGGAACACTTCAAAATGGTCAAGAGGTCCTTCACATGCAGTCTGCCCTGGTAAACAATAAACTAATAATGTGATAGATATTCGTGCCAATTCAAAATAAATCAAAGGGTCTCTCCATTCCAAGAAATTAACCATTTCACTGGATTTCCAAATTATTTTCCACATCGTTCTACAAAGTTTATACCACATCAGGAAACTCCAAGTTTTCACAACACACCCTTGCAGATCTCTGTATCTGTCTTGTCATAAGATCTAGGATGCAAATAGCTGAATGATCAGCTACAACACGTATCATGTTACTGTCTAGCCTAAGCTTAATTTTCTTGCATCAGATTTACAGATATAGGGCTTCCTCCTTGCCATCATTATAAATCGCTCACAAAAATAGTTGTAGGATCAGTTTCTGCCATACCCTGGTTTGGGCTCCCTCTGTGACCTGGTGTCAAGCCAACTGATGCCAAGTATACTACTTAATTGTGTGGACACATCGTCTTAACAGACCTTTACTTTAATACCTTACTTTTCTGGACAGGGAAGAAACACAGAACAGCACTAAAAAAAGTGAACAACTAAAAACTTGAACTGAAAATCTCTCCCCCCAGTTTTTAAATCTCAGGTCTCATTTTGAATATAGAGGAGAAAGTTGAGGTGCAAGCATGTTATTTTCTTCAAACCTAACATGGCTCTCTTGTTTCTTCTGCAAATATGCAGGTCTAAATTATTACTTGATATCCATACTGATGAGTCACTTTTAAAGTGTGATGGCTTAAGAATCTGCATAACTCATCCAGCTATTAAGCACAGTACTACGTGAACATACCCACAGCTGCTGCTTCTTGAGAGACTCTAGTATCTTAAAGCAATTTGCACTTGCTTAGCAGGATAAACCTTCCATTGTTAGCTGTTCTCCAAAAATTAGCTTTGCCATCAACAGCTGCCTAAAGATCTGAAGTTATCAGGGCTAAGGCTATTGATGTTCTACATTTGTCCGAACTATTAATAGCTTCCCTGAAGTACCTGCATATATCACTTGAGATCAAACGAAAACAACTTCAGATGCAAAAGCACAGTGAGGTCTGAAAAATGCTACAGCAGAAACCGTCAGGTAGCCTTGATCATTTTCAAATATGCAGTCATCTACACTGTACACCTAAACGTGTCTTGGCGTACAGTTTTCTTTCATTTACCCTTGGAAGCTCCAGAAGCTACAGGTATGATTCACTGTATGGATAGCAATTATCTGCCTTATAATCATCTTGGACAGATCCTCTGCTCTTGCGAGACCTCACTTGGAGTACTGTGTGAAGTTCTGGTGTCCTCAACATGAAAAGGACGTGGAACTGTTAGAACAAGCCCAGAGAAGGTCCACGAGGATGACGACGGACTGGAGCACCTCCCATATGAAGACAGGATGAGAAAGTTGGGGCTGTTCAGCCTGGAGAAGGGAAGGAGACCTCCTAGCAGCCTTCCAGTATCTGAAGGGGGCCTATAGGGATGCTGGGGAGGGACTCTTCATTAGGGACTGTACTGATAAGACAAGGGGTAATGGATTCAAACCTAAACAGGGGAAGTTTAGACTGGGTGTGAGGAAGAAGTTCTTTACTGAGGCACGGGAACGTGTTGCCCAGGGAAGTTGTGAATGCTCCATCCCTGGCTGTGTTCAAGGCTGGGTTGGACAGAGCCTTGGGTGGCATGGTTTAGCGGGAGGTGTCCCTGCCCAAGGCAGGGGGGCTGGAACTGGATGATCTTAAGGTCCTTTCCAACCCTAACTATTCTATGATTCTATGAAGCTCCTAGACTTGAACTGGAAGTGGAAATAGAAATATTTTAATGTGCTGATCCTTGATTTTTATCTATTCCACTTTCTTTAGGCACCTATACTGTAAACTAAAAAACACAGAAAAACCTTCTTCTGGTACTTAGTAGTGACTGCCTCAGACAGTTATAAACGCAATCTATCAGAAGGGGCTGACAGCCTGCCATTTGGCTCTCACGGTAACTTCAAAAGGCAACGTTCCTAATGAGCAGCTGCAGTGGGGAAGCTGCATTTCAACACCAAGAACTGAAAGGGCATAATGGCACTACCGCCAAACCCACCTAATTTACATCCCTTTGCATTAGCAAGGGCTTTAAACGATGGTAATGTGTTTTCCTAAACAAAAGAAGGCAGAGCCCTGGTCGATCTGACCTTCAAATTTGCTTCTGTGATTTTTATGTCTCAAAGGCTATTTGCCTGGTGGCTCTTTTTTCCCTCCACGCCTTGAATGTTGCGATGATAACCGACACATCAGTCCCATGAAAACATGCGCAAAGGACACCGCTCAGGAAAGTGGAGATGCCTGGGAGCTGTAGTTCTCTTTACAGACACACCCTCATTCAAGTCACTCCCAAGCATTCTCCTTGGTTTAGAAAGCTATTGTAAGAAACAATTTTGTTTCCTGAATGTTTTCAAAGTTTTAGATTTACGATTACACTGCTTTACTTATTTAATCTCACATTTCAGATCTCTGTGAGCATAAAGAACTGGGAAAACAACAAAGACACCATCTTTTCACTGCACCTGAAAAATACTGTCATGGCACCTAGTTGAATTTTTTCTGATAGTTCCCTACATAAAAGCTATGATATACACTTCTGAAGAAGATCACTTCTCCCAGTCCGCTTACACAGGGATTTCTGGAAGTTCATAATATGATAATATCATAACTGTGAGTTAAGTGTACAACAGAACTATTATTGATAGATCAAATCACACTGAAGTGTTAAACCAACGCTTCAAAAGCCACGTAAGAAGAACAATAAAAGAATTTTGTGCTCTCTATATAAACAGTATCACCAGGTTAATAATGAGTTAAAATGCAGGATGGCCTTTTCAATGCCAAATAAAATGTGCTTTTGTCTCTTACTAACGCTATTTTTCTGTTCCTCGCAGACTGATGGCAGCAGATGCACTATTCCCTCCTCCTCCCCCATCAATTGGTTCTGCTTTCCGGCCAGCAAGTCAAAATAATTCTATAGCACTACTCCCCCCACCAAAAAAAAAAAACTGGAACAACAAAACCACCAAGCACACACACCCCGTCAAAAAAGAAACAAAAAAAAACCCTACACCATGCCATTTCCTACCAACAAGAAATCAGTCACTTAGACCCAATGGCAGAAAAGTCTATCATGAAAACACGTTTCTGGAGATGAACCATGAAAAGTAAAGGCGCTTTCATCCTGGGCAGCAGCCACAATCTTTAACAGTTAAAACCAGGGTATTCAATAGATCACTGCTACAGTAAATATACTTTAAAAAAAAAACAAAAAAAAACAAAAAAAAAAAAAACCAAAAAAAAAACAACCACCCAAAACCACACTATCCCCAAAATTCAACAGTTAAGCCAGGCCTTTCCAAGTTCAAACAACAAGAAGATAAAATTTATACACAGTACTCTCTATTACTTAGGAAACCATAGTTCTCAGGATGTAAATGAAAGGAGGCCACCTATAAATAAGCTTGTAAATGATTAAAAAATGTTTTAATTCAATAGTAGTTTAAATAAATCATCACTACCACAGGACTAAATGTGTACAAAATGTGGAATTATTCTAAAAGGTGCAAAGGCATCATTTTGTTCTGAACCTACCACATAACTGTTGTTCAGACAACAGTCTCTTCAGGGATTCCTTCCTAATAAGCATCTATCTCTTTCCTCCTCTTACATTTAAGCCACTATAAAGCTGTAGTTAGGGTTTCTTTATTAGCATCATCATAGCTGCTCCCCCCCTTTCACCGACATCTCTTTCAATATCATAGCTTCCAAAGCCCAAAGCAATAACCTTTCTTCCCCCATCACAGACTGTGGTGAGGTCAGCTGGGAAAAAAAAAAAGGGACAAGCTTTAGCAGACCAAAGCATCCTTTAGCGTGAAAAGCATAACTGATGTGTTGGGTGCTGTTTTTACCATAAACAGTGCTGCTGCTTTGTTCTAGCTTTTCAATATTTTATTTGGTTTTTGTGTTCTCCATTTTATGCTGATTTCACAGTCCAGTTCCAGCTGTGCAACTCCCTAGGCACTCTATGCATTTGTAATTATTATTATTGGATAAACATGTATTGGAGTGGGGCAACAGATGAAATGCAGATAATTTTTCTTTGCTTACTCCCATCTACTTGCCCTGAAAAAAAAAAAGAAATGCATTATCCTCCCCTCCCACAGCCGAGAAAGCCTGTGTGAATGTGTCAAGGGAGGCAATAGCTACAGAATCACATATAGTAGTCTGGCATTTTGTAATGCTTCAGATCAAGAATGTACGCAGAGATGGTGATTGAAGGGTGTGGCTGAGCCAGATGCAGAGCTAGCTACTGGGATGAACTGTGCTAAAAATGGAAAGACAACACACCCCCGATTTGTAATTTATACCCTATATATAACATAAAGGTTTAAATTATGACAAAGAGAAGCCATACAATAATGCTTATGACACAGGAGAGTTGAATATCATTAGGAACAGTTTTGGGGCTGATGCTAAACAGGTGGCTTGATTTGGCAACAGACTTGAGCACACTGGTGGCAGTAGTCCGCCATGACAGGAGCTGGAATTGAGCCACAAGATAGCAATTCTTACTACATGAGCAGGCAGAGCTACAGCAGAAGTAATTGCTTAAGGAGATAAAGAATCATCAGGATGGGAATGAGGCAGTGAGTGGCTGTGGTAGTTGAAAAGCAAGCATTGAAGCAAGGGTGAAAAGCTCTGCAGTGAGATCTGGAACAGCAACGATGGGAAGGAATAACTGGGGTGATGCACTGGTGTACACTGCAAGGACACAGAAATGGGTACAAGAGGTATCCGGTGACAGCAGGGCCCTGGAGAGCGAGCTTTTCTGAGATAGCAACAGCAATAATTGGTAAGCAGTTATGAAATCATGAGCTGAGAAAAGACTGCAAGTAGTAAAGGCAATGACAGCTCTGAAGTAAAGACAGCAGGGACAATCAGTGTGGGTGCTTCAGGCCACGCTGCTTGCCAAGAAGGGGGGGCTGGAGGGAATGTTTGACGAGCTGTAGAACAGGACAGGGAGAAAACACTCATAGAGCCAAGAGTGGGCGCAGAAGGCTCTGGGGAACACTTCCTAGCGGGTGTGCGTAAGGACAAGGAGCTTGGAGCGACGTGGCCCGCTGATGGATGGCGACACGAACGCGGTCTCGCTGGCAGAGGGGCGGCGTCAGCACAGGCGTGTCCGCAACCGCACCCAACCAACCTGCCGTCCCCCGGGGCACGGCGGGGCTGGCACCGGGCCTTCACCCACGACAGCGATCCCAGCGCCGCTCCCTTAACAGCACCGGCCCTCTGCCGGCGCCCCCCGTCACAGCTCCCCTCCGCTTTTCTGCTCGCTTTCCTACACTTGCTCCAGCCCCCGCCTCTAATTGCGATCGCATCTCTCTCCTCCCCGCGCCCGCTGCAATCTCTGCCCAGCACATGCACCGCTTGCAAGAAGGAGGGCGGATGGGCGGCGGCGGAGGCGGACACCGCCGCGTAGCGCAGTAGCATCCTCAAGGTTCACAATGAAAGCCGACGCGACAAGGAAAATCCACCGCCTCCTTGCACGGTGACACCATTAACACAGCGCACGTAGCATCCTCTCTGCTTCGCTCGCGTCCTCCTTCCCTATCCCCATTGTCTGGGGTTTATTTCACACCGAAAGCCCAGCCCGGGGGAGGCGGGTTCCTGCGGCGGGAGCGACTCCTCCCGTCGCACCCGTGGACAGCAGCGCCGGAGAGCAGAGCAAGCCGCTCGCTCACACCCTTGTCACCTATCCTCCTCCACCCCCCTCCGCGTTCTCCTGTCAAATTCGCACAGCCCGAGCCATCTTGCCCCTCCCGTTCCCACGACAGCCAACAATGTGCGCGAACCAGCCTCCCCATCACGCACACCGGGTGCGGCTGGCGGGGGACCCCACCGTAGGCTGTCTCCCTGCCAAACCCAGCAGCAGCGTAACACAGGGGAGCGGCGGTGGGGTCCGCCCGACCCCATTGTTTGCGCGGCCGGGTCCCGGCACTACCCCGCCCCCGGCATCTCCCCACCGCCCCGGCGTACCTGCGGTTCCAAGCAAAACCAACGTCCAGGACAACACGGTGGCTAGCAGCATCGCAGCCGACCGAGGGGACAGGGAACCGGTCGTGAAATAGCCTTTTCCTGCAGTTCGGAGGAAAAGCAGCTCGCTTCCTTCACGTTTATTTTCCCTTTTTCCCCTCTCGCCTTTTTCCTCCTCCCGCCGCCGGCCGCGCTCCCTCTCCGTTACCGCGCGCTCCGCACACCGCCTTCTGCCGGCTGCGCTGCGGCCGCGTCCCGGCGCCGCCGCACTGACTGACAGCCGGCCTCAGCACCGCGGCCCGGATCCCTGCGCCACCGGCATCGCGCGGAGGAGGGCACCGCCGTATTCTTCCACCCGCGCCCGCCTCAAATAGTACAGCGCATGCCGTGGTCCGAAGCTCCGAGGGGCGCTCCCGTTCCCCTGCGAAACGCGGTGCGGAACGCGGAGCGGGCGCCTGAACCAGCGGAGGAGCCTCCCGGGGGTCGGGCGCGCTCAGGCTCGGGGCAGGGCAGTGGCGGTGGTCCCCTAGAGGGTGACTTATTGCCATAGAGGAGATCGGACAAATTGATCAGTGGGCGCTTTTGATTTTCTTCCCGGTTTGAGCTGCATATCCATAAAGAAGTACCTGCAGGAAGGCAGGTGGGAAACCAAGACAGCAAGGAAAGGACATTAGTCAGTCCTCTACACTTCGTGTGGCCTTTTGTTCCATTTTTGTATTAGGGTGCCGACGGGAGCCTGCTCACAAGGCCAGAAGGTCTCACAGTTCTGCCCTCAGAAGCTGTCATAGTTTTCCCATCTCGCTTGTGGCAAAAGCCAGGACAGAACTGTGGGAGAAGTGCTGGGTGAAGGAAGGAGGATGCCCACCTTTTGAACCATTTCTGCTAGGCCTCCCTTCACATGGCTCCCTCCAAGCACCCCCAACTCACAGAGACAGTACAGCAAAGCTGTTCTAATGAGTTGCATGTTTGTGCTCAGTGCACATATACAGGATATCTTGAAGTTAAACTTCTTGTCTACACCAGCATCCACAGCAGCAACTCTTCAAGATCTGGGAGGCAGTGGGCACTCAGCTACAGTATCAAAGATCATGTGAATTCAATAGTGGGTTTACAGAAAAGATAATGGTGAAAGTCCATTTTGAAGTAGATTTACATTACAATCAACAAAGCCTGTCTTTGTTACACTATCATGTCTTAACAGTGGTCCTCCAGCAGCTTCCCAAACTTCAGGAATTGCTAAGAGCCCTCCTTACTTGAGCATAGTATTTACTTGCTTTGGGATCTGTGCTTTAAGGGGGATTAAGTTCTTAGAAAAAAAAAACAGTAAAATTTAAGCTTTTATTTTATTCAGGTGTAGCTTACAGTTTGTGTTTTCATTTCATTAGTACTAGAAAAAAGCATTTAAACTTAGGTAGACTTTTGTCATAACATGCAAAATAATTTGGCTTAGTTAGCTAATTGTAGTTGTCATTTAAAATGAAATTAAAAATACCTAAAGTAGTTGTGAACACATAAGGACTGCTAATGACAGACATTTTAGAAGAAAACTGCCAGGTAAAAACCTTTTAGGCAGAGAACAGATTGCTTAGATAAACTGACAACACCTTGTGAACACAATTTGACACCAGTATTTCAACAATATTATAATTCAGTCAATCTATTCCAGTATTTTGCTGTTAGTGGTCCCAAGGATCATTCCAGGCAAGATCATATTCTTTTATTTTATCCTTTTCTGCTTGAGCAATCCCTTCCCCCTATTCATTTTATAAAAACCTTTCTCTAAAAGAAACAACAGAATTACTTATTGCACTGTGATTGAAAACATGCCTTCTCTGCTCCTTTGGTCTACCTAGCCTCATACTGGATTGATTATCTGCAGAGAGCAACCTTGCTCAACCATGCCATGGGCTATTACTTGACTCTCTCCTCTCCCAGTTCACACCAGTCGCCACTATCCTGCAGACAAACATTCTTGGCCTCCTTATTTCCCCTTCACCTCCAACACAAGGTCACTCATCCAGGAAGATGCCAATATTAAATTCAGGTTTTCTAGGTCATACAGATGCTCAGCTTAGACCTTTCTGGAACAGAAAACCAGCCTGTCACTAAGAGTATCTGCTTGTGATAACTCTCAGAAGAAAAGATATTCTTTATCCTGAAAATAGCCAGTCTCTGAACACATTAGGCAGTGTACTCTTTATGATAAGAGGAAAAGTAAATTTCCATCAGTTATCACACAACTTTAGCAGATTAAATCAACTAATGGCTCTATCAGAGAGGCAGGATCTCTTAGCATCCATTAAACCAGAACATCTTGCAAGACTCCCACATTGTTTCTCCATCCTTTCAACTGCTGGTTGACAAATGTGGATAAACATACTTGTGAGCCATCTGCTTTGTCCTTGGGTCTCCCCTCCTCTCTGCCATCAACTTTCTCAATGAGCATGTCCCAGAAAAAAAAGTAACCCCCAAAGATAAGAAAACATGGTTTCATGAGATGTGCTCTTCTTCTATACTATCTCCACCAGCTAGATTTCTGGCACTAGGGAATTTCTGAGTCTCTATCCTGAGCAGTTAAATAAACTCCTTTGCATTCAGCCAGATTACTGTCCAATCACTTCCTACAGAGAAAATAATCTGAGTTACCGTACTGTTATTAGCACTGTCAGAAGTAGTTTGTAGAATTAGTTCTGGTTCCCAGAGGTCTTACACACGGGTCTATTTTTTTCCATTTGCTACAAAGAACATCCAGATAGACAGCTACCTTGTAAAAATTTCACTTATAGCGTTCATAATAAGAGATCTGGAAGTGCACAGGTCATTATATATTGAACAAGGAAGCTAGAACACTAACTCATAAGGTACAACTTTCCATTTTTATAAGCAGACTTTTCTATGAAATCTGTCGTCTCAGCAGTACCACAGAATACTTGCAAAACAGTATTTGTATGTGTTGAACTATAGTCTCACACACAGCATTTAATATAAGGCAACTCTTTTCCCTAAAAGCTGACATTGCATAACATTGGAACAAAAAGATATATGACGATTGTTACATAGAACTAATAGCATGAATTATTATATACTGTGAGTAGTTTGTGTTACAGACACAGTATATCTTTATTCCTACTGAGTAATCCTTCATCCACAACATAGTACTAATCCTCAGGGTAAGTCAAAGAAAGTATTCATGTAGAAGTCAGCGTAGTAAACATCCCAACCCCTCTCCAACTCTGTGGCAGAGCAGAATACAGGAGAAGCAAGAGGCGCCATTTCACTTGTAGCAGCATTCCAAAAACATGAACTTCTCCCACCTCCCTTCAAAAGATTTGTCAGAGCAAAGACACCAAATGTCTAGCCTAAAATTAAGCTTCTAAGTAATTTAAAAACACAACTGTGGATTTTATAAAAGGCCAGTAGAGATTAGTCCCAAGCATATCCAAATCAAATGAGATGTTTCAAGTACATTGCCCGAAACATCTCCTCTCCCCACACCCTCCTTTTTTTTTTACCATTAACAGATGTGTATGGGCTGTGTCCATGCATTTCTTTTCCTTAATCTCGAAATTAAAAAAGGCATATCACACAAATCAATAATTGAAACAAATTTCAGTTATTGACTTCATTGGGTACTTCGCACAAAATTGAACATATAATTTGGATCAAGTTTTCTCCCAGGTTTAAAAACAGCAGCAATAGCATCTCTATCAAATTAATGCTACTTCTACTGTGCAAATACGAGAACAAGTATACTAGAGATTTAACTATAAAGGCATTTCACAGAGTAGGCAGAGCTTCAGCATCATAGAAAGATTGCAAAATAACCCTCTGTAGGCAGCATTCCCCTTTTCCTGACATACCTGTTCAATGGCTGGTATTTGAGGCAGGATTATTACAGGATGCACTGGAAAATCTCTATGACTTGAAAGCACCGTGTGGGGTCAAGAGAGGACTTCAGCTGTCAAACTAAAGAAATAACATAGCAGACAGTTATGTTTTGTAGTCAGTATCTGAGAAAACTTGCAATCTAAAATTGCTACTGAGGTCAAATCCGAAGATTCAAACCTGATGCAACAGGACAGTAATAACCATTGCTATAATGACAGCTGTTGTATGTTCATCATTGAAATGCAACATAAATAATTTTTATCAATTTTCCCCTTATGCTAGCATCATTAAGGAGATGTAGTCTGCAAAGAATTACTTGGGGTTTTCTGTGGGAACCATTAGACCCAGATTTAAAAACCACAAAGCAGACTTATTACTTATTTGTAGGCTACAGAAAATGGGCATAATTAGTGGCACACTAAGGGAATGCACTTCAATAGTCTCTCTCGTCAAAGTCCCACTCTATGCTGCATATTTATTATTACGGATAACTCCACTACACAAAATGCACCTCAAATCAATATTTTTCTTCACAGTTAGGAAATACAAGCACATAATAAAAGTCCCTTAAAATATCCTTCTCTTTGTCAGAGATTATTTTGTAAGGGAGTCTTAAAGGAAAAAAAAAAGAAGTATCTTTCCTTCCTCTTTTAGATAGTAAGGCTTTACAAAACTAACTATTAAGGCTGTTCTGGTGATGTCATAAACCACAGGCATGAAGAACAAGTAATCAGATTTTGAGAGGAGAAATTACAGTCCAAAAATTCAGAGTCTTGGCACTAAAAACATCTCTACACCTGGAACAAGCTCTAACACTGATCTCAGCATTTGTCCTGCTCTGGGATTCAGCTTGTCACATCTGTGCACATCGGCAATTGTTCCATGCACAGAATTAAGAAATACACACATGACTGCTGTTAACCCATTAATGAAAATATCCAGGCAAAGAGACTTGATGAAAATAGTATGTCAGTTTGACAGACAATGGAACTGTCATCCACAATCTAATGATATTCTTAGATGTTATCTGGCAGTTACTTCCCATGTAGTTTTGGAAATAAGGAAATCTTCCATCTTTAAAATGACAACTTGAAATTTCATGTGTACGATTCCATGTATAAAATGATTACGCTTATGGTGCGCAGTAAATGTCTCATTTTAATCTTTTTATTCTGTCCAGTAAATCTGATGTTTCAATTCAGAAGAGAGACTCTCAGCTGATCAGAATCACACAAATCAAGGAGAGTTTAAACACTACATCAGGATGAATTGCCTGTTCTTTTACACTCTTGCCATGGTATCACTAGTATTTGTTTTAATTGGAAGCATTACGATTAGCCAAGGTATTTAAAGCATATCCATCACCCCGTGCCTCTGAATAATAACACAACCATCACATACCTAGCTATTTTAAAAGAACAGCTGTTCTGCTTTCATTTATACTAATGTTAATGAGAAGACTCACTATCATGTTATGCGGAGTAATACAAGTGTAAAACCAGTACACTCAAAAGTAGAATAGAAGATACTGGAACATTAGGGTGTCTCTGACTAAACATTTGGTAGCAAGTAATAAATGACTAATTGGAAAAGTCCATCTCTCAATCTGCTTTTATTTAAAAAAAGTATAAATATGCCTGACAGGAACATTCAAGCAGATATAAAAGTTATGAGAAACCACATTCTGTCAACATGGAGCTCCATTTCACATTTAGTCCCAAGCTAAACAGATTTTTTTCCAATGAACATATCTAAATCAGAAATGATGAGAGTTGCTACAGTTAGCAACTTCATGAATGCTTCACCATCCCCCAATAGTAAACAAGTTACTCATGAGACAGCATAAAAGGGTCTTTTATAACCCTTTCCTCCTCTTCTTCCTTGCCACAGGAGTGGTAGTTGCTTTTTTCTAAAGAGGACAAAGGTAGCTCTTTCCAAGTCAAGGCTCCAGAAGTTGCATCTTGCCATTCTTCCCATTCCTGCGCAAGCCAATTGTACCAAGTAGGTGACATAGCAAGCAGAATAATGCAGTGTGTGTGTGTGTGCGTGCAAGTTATAAATAAAATGTAAGCTTTTGTCTTCATCGGGATGAAAATAAAACCAGGGAATAAATGGAGATTTGAAACTATGGCAGTAAAGGAAATGCAATGTTAAAGAAGCAATAATAGCTCTGCAAACAGTTTTTGTATTGGTTTGTAACTGGCACACAGCATGTATTTATGTATTTTGGCAAAGACTCATCTGCACTGTAGCCTGAGAAGCCTGGCAGTTGCTGGGGGTATTTCCCCTTAGAAGACATGGTGCTACAAAACTTTATGTTCAAAATCCCCTCCATCACACCCAAAAGAGGGTATTCAGCTTCCTAATAGGAGTCTTCACTGTTCCCCTTTGTTTCTATTATTTACACCCTGTTCTTAAACAGTAACCAGAAGGCTTTTTCCTCTGCTATTCCACAAACTGTCCAGTTGTATCATCAGCTAAAGAACTGCAACTACTTCTGAAATAAAGTTCTCTGAAACAACTTGAGCAGTACTAGTATTGTGTTTTAAACTTCCCTCTAGCTGAAAGGCAACTAAGCAGGATTATGCTGATTGCATAAAAAACCCACAGGTAGACAGTCGCTCAAACAGAAGAAGGAAAAATCCCATTTAAAAATCACCCTGGAGCATAGTTCAAGGAAACGTGCATCATTTTCTCCTGCCTTTCAGTTTTACTTTCTGTTTCTCCAACATTTTTAGTTGCAACTCTATTTAAAGCATAGAAGAATAAGGCTAGTAATAGAATCTCAATATCTGATTTTGTTTTCAGCCTTATATGTCTCTCAGAATATTTTAGAGGATAAAAATATGAGGAAAGTAATGTTTCTATTTTTGCATAATGATCTTAAGATGGTGCTGAAATGCAGTGAGGAAGAGAAGGTCCTAAAAATGTCTTGCTGTTGAGGCAGATTCATTGTTCTTGAACTGAACAGATCCTCTGCTTTATTACCAAAGACTGGATCCAGGCTTGGGGATACATACTATCCTGGAACCAGATCAGGTTGTTTTAAGGCAACTACTCAGACACATCTGGGTAGCTGCCTCATTCAGGATGTTGAAGTTCAGCTCTGAAATCTTTTGGCACTATATTAATATTCTAATATTTGCTATAACCACTCTGGTAGCATACATAAGGTGCGCATTCTCTTGTGAGAGTTGCCAAGTGAGGCCAATGCAGCTGTTGCCCATTCAATCCAGATGATGATTTTCAAAGCTTTGTCTGGTAAATCTTCCCTTGATTTCTGAAGTCAGTTTTTATCACTGCTGTTCTTGCACTGTAATCTCCAATCCAGATTAGTATCAAACAAACTCTGAATGCCAAACGATAGAATGTAGACAGGCACTCCATGCACTTGCAGGGCATTTCACATTAGTAGATGTGGCAGTTCCTATTTACACATATAAGTAAAAGGTCTTAGGATAGCATAAATACTAATCAGGCTGTCACAATAGGATTAGGATGATGTCTGGGATGCATGGTATTAGCTCTCTTCACAGGATAAGTTTCACCTCTAACAAGGTAGTTGTTAGGTAACACATAAATGGCTCTGTGCCTATAGTAATAACATGAGCAATGCCAGATGATGCAAGATGATACATTTCTTTTGCAGATGTCTACCACCTGCAAAGCGACACCAGATTTTTTTGGAGAAGGGCTGTGCTCATTATGAGAGAAAAAAAAAGAGAAGACTTGCTAACAGTCAGAATCCTCTTTGAGGACTTCAAGATCTTAGTCATGGAGGACAGTTGGGGACATACGCTGCATTTGGCACTCAGTTTGTCCCTAGGGTACATAACTTCGGGTATAAAATCTAATCTAGATCAAGGAGTTCTTTGGTTTTGAGTATGTATTGGACCACTACTTATAAGCATGACTGTTTTCAGCATCTTAGTAGGGACTATAAGCAATCTAACTGATTTCCCTAACTATCTGCAAGACAGTTCTCCATCATTCTCTGTTCTGTACCAAGTGAAAAATTTTATTTTCAATGACAGAGCAATTAGAAGAGAATTCAAATGCCATATGAGAAAATAGGGTCCACATGACATGCAATTCATGAAAAGGAACAACAGCACAGAACATACTAACTGTCCTGATGGTACAAAGGCTATTAAATATCGTATTTCATATGACAAATCTAAACTGCGATTTGTTCCTTCAAAGGTGCTTAATGTTACAAAGCCTTTGTATCTTGCTCTTTTTGGCCATTTTTAGGGTTATTTTCTTTACATGCCAATTCCGTATTAGAAGGGATGTAAAAGCTTTTCTTCTGAAAGCCAAGCTACCCTAGCAGAGATATTTTCTGAATGGAAGTAATCGCCTTTTTGCCTTTCTACAGCGCACACTCCCTTTATATTTCTCTTTTTTTTTTTTTTTTAAACCTAAACCAGCCCCTTGGGCATCCTAACCTTCATTGGCATAAGCACTATATCAGAGGAAGTGACTCATAATTATACCAGCAATCAATATCTACAATGCATTTCTTTCCCAGTATTACTAAGGGTCAGATATATCCATATAAGCAGGCCACTAAATATATCCATTTGTAACATGCTTAAGTTTGATATCAGCATTTACTTTATAAAAGATAAAATGGTTATGAAAGCTATTGCAGTGGGCAAGGAAATCACAGTGTTCATTTTGCAGATTTCTGTCTTGTGTATCTGACCAAGCTTGATTACTAAAGTAACCCTACCAAAAACAGTCTTCTGATCCTGAGGGCAGTCAAAAGACTACGTGCCTAGGGTCAGGCTGATATTTTTGAAGCAGTATTTGACTTTAAATATACCTGTGCATTCTTGAAGTATTAATAAATGAGCAATGCGGTAGCAAACACAAAAGGGTCACATTTACGCAAAATGCCACACAGTTCTTCTGAGTTGCTCCTTAAAGTTAACTGGAAGCCTGTGTAAATGCTCAGGAGCCTGGCGGTCTTCTAAAACTATCTACAGTACATGACTCACCTCTGTTTCTTTTTCTCCCCTTATTATCAGCTCTTGCATCATCTTCACAGGCAGTTGCTTAGAGAACATTATTCTTCTGTTTCCTTCTAAGATTAAGTGGCAGAGCAGTACACAGGGGCCAAACTTGTGACATTTTACACAATTTCCCTGTACACAAGACAACCATCAGGGACTACTAACTAAGGAACAGAGCTTAAAGCTGGCATTTAAATAGAGGAACATAACACCCTGAATGGGTGGGATTCATTTCAGCTGGGTTAATCTCAACATCTAAAGCAGAAGTCAGGAACAGGTCAAACACAGACACCTGTCAGAGGAGCAGCGGGGAGATGGTGTCTGTGTAAATATTTTCTAAAGTACTTTCTATTATGTAATAAAAAATATTTCAAAATGTGGCAATCCACATGAAACAAAAAATCCAGTTTACTCACAGATCCATTTTTTTGCCCGTTGATCCAGTTCATGATTAAACAGCATGTACAAAGTTGCAAAATAATCATCTTGGTGCAAGAGAGTTGAAGAACACCGTGGTTTTATTGCTAGCATGACAATGCAATCATCCAAATTCTGCTCTCTGTACAAATTACAGAACAAATGGGGAAACAGAAGAATAATATAACAGCAGAAAGTTTGATTTCACATTTCTGAAGTCTGTTTCTGGTGCACAGCTATCCAGACTGAAAACAAGGCTAAGGCCATACCTACTGCCTAGCAAATGGGTCCCCTGCACGTGATCAAACTCTTGTTATGTTTGTATTTCTGACACTTGTGGAATTTCATTTACAGATGACCTTATATGCTATAGTGCTCATCACAAACGGCATTAACTTCAAAGAACACTCACAAGGTGAAATTAAAGTTGATCATTCAGAATTCATTCACAGAATTAGTCTGTGTTTTTAACAAATTGGCTGACGATGAGAGCTTTACCTTCTTGCCATGTGAGATACTCTTGTAGTCAGTGAAATGAACGTTTATTGAAATTTCAATAAATGGTAACTCATTTGTCCCAGGACCTTCTCTTGGAACTTTAGTTTGAAATCAGTTTCATGTGAAATTTAGGCTAAAAGTACAACTATCATAGTTTTTTATAATGCAGCCACCAACATTTGCCCTACCTTTTTTGCATAGCTCATGATCTTTTGTGCATCTAGACCAAGTTTAATTTTCTCAGTTGACTTCAGAAAAGAAATAATTTTGTATTTCTGGATGTCTTTATAGATACTTGAGTAATATTCCAGTTTTAAATTGGTCCTTATGTATGAATAGAGGAGGAGCTTTCTACACTGCTCTCCCCATCTGTAGCATTACAAAGAGCGCTTGTCAGCTGTTTGGTCAGTGCTTGACATAAACAATCACGGATGAGTGCTTGAACACATTTCTCCATTGAATACTGATATTAAAGCAAAGATGTCCTTTGAAATCAAACATGTTTTCATAAACAAGGAAAGAGAACAAACCTTAAACGCATCATGTTTGTCTTTGGGGTAGTTTGTGAGAGTACTGATAGCAAACAGTTCCTAACAGCCTCACCACAGAAGTAGTATTTGAGCCACTGTACACACAGAGCAAATTGAGGGAGGCAGAGAATAATTACCTGGCTTTGGCCTCTGACAAGGAGAATTATATGAACACTATACTTGTCATGTATAACATTATAGGACCTTTAATGTTATTAATGTATTACAATCACTTAGTAAGGTAAGAACACAGGGTTTCTACTAAATCTATAGGCTGACACCTGTAGCTCCATCAGTGTGACAGCAGCTCAACATATGGCAGCAAATTGTGCCATTCACATAACTACCAAAATACTTCGCACTGCCTGAGAAAGATTCCCATGTTCTGATAGGAGCTTCATCTGACTGTATAACCTTCAGGATTACAGGATAGGGTCACAACTCAAAACACATTGCTGCCAGTGGACAGGAGTGCATTTAGACTGTGGTGCTCTTAGAAAGACCATTTATTTGGTAAACTGATTATGGTATTATTCCCACCAGTTTACTGAAGGAAGGAGATTGTCTCACTCACTGCTCATCTGGGATGTTGCCAACAGCATGCACTGCTTCAGTGGCTAACTAGTATAAATTTTTCACAGTAAACTTCTGTCATTCAGATCAGTAAAAACCAGAGCTGTTGAAGCGGTCTAGCCATCGCATCTGCGTCCTGCATTATGTCCATTATATAGAGGAAAATAAAGTAGGATGCACTGTGAATAGCAAAGGTAGCAGTTAGTGCTGTTGGAACTGTCTGCTCCACTTTGCAGTGCAGCTTTCCAAGCTTACAGCATGGGGATATGGTGCTTAGAGGAAAAAGCAGCTTTCTTTCTGCTCAGGAAGATGCTACCTGAAGGTCACATGAACATAAGGGAAACTCCAAGTCAGTCTTCTGCAACGACTTGTACAAGCATTATATGATCTCTGCAGGTGACGCATGGAAGAAGAAGACCCATATTTTGTACTTGCATTTCTGAAATGTATTGTCTGAGCCAACTGCCATAGGGTCTTTATGGAACGTGGTTTTGCTGTGGATTTAACACAGACTCTAATGCAAATGCTTCTCAGGCTTGACTGGCAGCCATAGAAGCCACTTCAGAAATAACAATTTTCATGGTCTTCATCACCACCATAATTAGAGTTTTCAATTTTGTTTTACATACTTACAGATAGGAAAAAAAAACATTAGAGGACTCAGGAACCTCAAGTTTCTTGACTTCAGAAGCAACTGTGAGTAATTCCATTAGACAGTACCCTGACAAAGTTGTCTTACTCTCCAGGGAAAAAAAAATACAGTGAAAAAAAGAATACAAAATTAAAGGTTTCACTCTCTCTGCCCCTTATCTGTGACAGGAAGGTTTCTTATGACTCTGACAGATATACCTTGCAATAATCTGGAGGCACACGGGATAGTTTCAGCCCAGCCTCCCTCAGCAGGCTCTGCTAGGGACACACTAGTATTAGCCAGGGTCATTACAATGATCACACATCATGCCTCTCTCTGCCAACTTGGCAAGATGGTGACATTTTTGTTTCAGTGTTTGCCAAACATGCCCTGTGGTTTTTTGGGTGGGTTTTTCTGAGTGTTTCAGAGGATTGGTTGTTCCAGGCTTTTGGCTTCTTGGAGAGTCACAGCACCATCTTCTGCCTACTGCTCCTATTAGTTTCCCCATCTTCTCTTGCTTTTACACTCCAAGCTTTTCTACACAAACCTATCAATCATGTTTTCAGAGTTCCTCAGGACATTCCTTGTGTTTTCCCAGGAATTAGTTAAGCCATTGTACCACAGCTATGCCTGGTCTGACAAACTCAAATTCACCTTAAGATGAGCATAGGCTCATTCACCAGTGTACGGATTCTGAGATGTGTGTGATCATCTTGCATAAGGGTAGGATTCCAAGCTGGGGGAAAGACAGTGGTCTGATATGCTGTGCAGAGATGAAGGTCATTTATGTTTTGCCCTGGAAATCTGTTATTTCCGAAGTCCCTTGGCAGTGAAGGGTATTTATAATTTGCATCATCATACTGAAACCCAGTTTGCTGCAGAGATAGATATTTGAGCTCAGATACCAGTTTTCCTGTATTGCCTTAATCCTACTATGCTACTTACTGTATTTCCGCCAAGAGGAACTAACGTAAAAGAAGGAAACCGGGGGCTTACATTAAATTTCTGCTTCGGTCCTGATTGAGCTATTTTGATCACAAATTATTTTGCTAGCTGCTGTGGCCACTGGTTCTGAATATCCAGGCTGAGGTACACAGGTTTCTATGAGAAGACAGTAGTGCAGTTATGGTCACAGTCACTCAAAACTCTCTTTCCAAAAGCTGGGAATCGGGGGAAAAACAATTGCTGAAATTTAGTTGCTACATAGAGAAAAGAATCAAAAAAAGGAAAATAATATAATTCAAAAGAAGAACTTTCCGAAACAAAAGGTCTACTTAAACAAAATAGTTAAAGACTGCTTAATTAATGAAATAAAAATAGATGTCTGGATGGAGGCTGTTGTGGGTGATTCCCTGCTATGTGAATAAATCACTGCTTTTGGTGAAAAGAATGTAACAGAGGACCTTAAATCCAGTTATTAAACCTGCTTTTCTGTGCTATAGCTGTGTTTATCTCTCCTAGTACCTCTCCAGCCATAAAGAGCTCTGTCTTTTGGTATATTTCCTTACTGTGGAGTTTTGCCAAACCAAATACCAAAGAATTGACAAGACATGAGCACTGTTGGTTAGTCCAGTGACCCTCTGGATATTGATTGCTGAACTTCTGTTACTGTGATCAAGTAGAACCCCTGGGAAATGCCATGGTTGGCAGGCAGCCCATATCTATACCTAGTGCATAGGCTGTAGGTTTTGACAGGTTATTTTTTTCCTTTGGAATCATGATTAGACTCACAATGCACTATTAGAAAAACATTGTGTTCTTGTTAATATCTCTAATGAAAAAGCTCTATTAATATCTGGAGTTAGAAGATGAATAAACGCAATCATATTCCTAATGTTTTGATGGTGGTGACATGTGGTAGTGTTAAAAACCAAAACTGAGAGAAAGGAGCCATAGCTGACAAAACACAGACTTTGCATTTCTGCTGCTACTGAACGTCTAGGAATAAAGTCTGTAAACTGTGAGCAGGAGACTAAGTATTTGGTTGAGAGCAGGTTTGAATGTTATGAATCAGAGCAGCTGAAAGTTGTTGTGTTTGAGTGTGAGTGGTGATTTTTGTCCTGGCTACTTTGTAACAACTGTGTCAGTAAATAACAGCCTCTCTTGTCATTTTGCCTGACAAAACACTGTGCTGCCATGGGAAGCAGATTGCTGAGATTTAAGGTGGACCAGACCAGATGTTCTATCCTGTTAATAATCTGGAAGCACCTGCAAACTAGAAAATGACTCCTATCTTGAGGGAAAACACCACAGTGCTACCTGGGCCCTAGGCCGTCAGAAGGAAGGCTTTTTATTCTTTTTCAATGTTTGCTTTTCAGTTGTGGTTTCTTTTGATGAGTTCATTTGCCTTTGTGTGGTTTGTCTGAATGTAAGGCATTCCTCCATAGAAATAACATAAATATTTACATAGTAGCCTACATCAGAAATCTCTTTTATAGTAAGACTTCATTTACCATCTGCAAGTAAAACTTGCAATTAACTGCAATGGGTTGCCAGCATTAGCATCCAAGAGGCATATCAAATTTACAGGGTCTGTTGTCACAATGACTGCAGTTTCTTTAATGTGCATCTCAAGAAAACATGTAGGCTCTGTATTGTTGAAAGGCAATTTAGAGAAAATTTCTATTCAAACACATCAACCAGTGAAACTATACAAAAGTGGGCTCTGTAAAATGTCCCTCTTGTACTAGCTTTGATTTGGTTACACCTGAGTGTGGCATATGATTGGACAAGGTGGCCACCTGCATGAACTTACCCTTGGGGAATCTCCACTTTTGTGGGATACACTGAGCTTCAAAACCTGCTAGATCCAATTACTACACTTCATTTCACAATAAACACACTTGTGCGTGACTACGAGAGCTTCATTCTCTCTCAGACCTTCCCAAGTGAACTGCAAGTTACATGAGGAGTCTTTTAGAAGAAAGTCCAAAGCTTACAGTGAGCAAGGCTAAGAGATGCCAATGACATCTTAAGGACAGGAGTGTGCAGGGCTGCTGGGGACAGGCACAGGTTATCATCCTTAATACCTACCAGGGTCTGCCTCTCCAGGTAGCTTTCTTTCCATGTCCCTGCCCCATCTTATTTTACTGGAAAATTTTGGATGTGGTGAAAAAGTGACGGTTTAAACCTCCAAAGATGAAGGGTAGAAAGGAGTCAGCACCCTTTCTAGCACAGGCCTTCCTGTTGCTATGGCAATGTGTCACAGGAGGCATTGGTCTCAGATAAAGTTCAGTTCAGTTGAGCTAAATCTGGGTTTTCTTTGTTCAGATTGCTATCCATTGGTAACAAAGCCTGCTGAATCTTCTTGTGAGGGCTGCTTAGTGTTGGATGGCTGTTTGCCAAGGAGTAGCAAAGTAGTAAGGACAACCATCACTGAAGACATCAACATTTCCACTATATTGTTTCTCTTCAGAGTGATTCTGTAGTTAGTGTATCTATAATTTATTATGCTGATCCTTATTAACCTTATTGGCATTCCGTGCAGACTCCCTACCCTATTGTGTTTCACAGAGTACAGCAGAAGAATTTGACACTGATACAGCATGAAGGTGAAGGTAAGACTTTCCAAGCATGAAGATAAACCAGTGTGTAGATGAAGTAAGAACCCAAGATTTCATATATCTTCATAAATGAGAACTAGATTTCATACATCTGCTTTCTGGCTAAGAGACAATGCCACTTCGCATTGCCCTTTGGATCATGAAACTCCTAATTCATAGAATCATAGAATAGTTACGGTTGGAAAGGTCCTTCAGATCAGCCAGCTTCAACCCACCTGCCATGGGCAGGGACACCTCCCACTAAACCATGCCACCCAAGGCTATGTCCAACCCGGCCTTGAACACCGCCAGCGATGGAGCATTCACAACTTCCCTGGGCAACACATTCCAGTGCCTCACCACCCTTACAGTAAAGAGTATCTTCCTTATATCCAATCTAATTCCAGTGGGTAGAGCTGCCCTTACAGATGCAGTCACGGCAGAGCTTTTGCAGAGTGCTCTCTTGCTAAACCATGACTCCGTGAAAGCAGACTTCCTCCTTCCCACAGCCTCTAACCAATGAACTGTAGTGAAAGGATGGTTGGGCCTGGTTTTCTTTCCTTCTTGTGGGAAGACATATTTACCCTGGCAGCCTTGCAGGAGCTGCAGAGCTTACAGTGTAGCTGTCAGTGTAAACTAGCCTTTTTATATGCAAGATAAATCCATAAGAGTTAAAGTAAACACAGTCTACATGCTATCCCCTCAAAGGACTGTCAGGAACGTAGACAGTATTCATTACTAAACCCATGTAATTGTTAAACTGAAAAAGCTATTGACTCATAAAACTGAGAGTTTAAGGGTCAAAATTTGAAATACTTAAAAATCACAGTCAAGCATTGCCTGCCTCTCCCTTCCAGGCCCCCTCCCTGGGGGATGCACCACAGTCTGCTCCTTGGGCTGCTCTTGTCATGTGCATCTTTCCTGCAAATGGAAGCAGCAGAGCCGCTGTCACTCACTGGAGTTTATTGCCCTGCTCTGTTACCTCTGCTGCTTCCCTCTGGTGCAGTGTGGCTGTCTTCGGGCCTCTTGCTTCTAAAATATCATTTCCTTTGTTTGGTTGAAGCCAGTTGTTTCTGGTAGTCTCTGCTCTTGAGCCTTCCGGCCCTGCAAGCTTCTGTGTCAAATAAAACATAATCCCCTCCACTCCCTCATGCTGGAGATAAAGGAAGCCTGTTTGCACAAGGTGCTGTGTTTTCAAATAGAAAGTTCTGCTTGGAACTCGGCAAGAGGTGCAGCGATGCTGTCAACTCCTTTTTCACTAAAGTTCAAACATGGGCTAAACAAATGCATGCGTGGGCCTTTCCAGAACGCATCATGCTGAATTACAGTGACATGTAGATAAATCCTAATGCTGTGAAGAGGGTTTTATTCTCCTCCCTCTCTTCAGGACTCTGCACATTTCAGCCCCTTATCACTTTGTGTCTTTTTCAGACAGTGCACTGAATTTCCTGTCTGCCAGTTCAGGTTTCAACTGCTCTGCATGCTTCCTTTCCCCCAGGACAAGGGAGTGTTAGTGGGGCAGGGAGTTAGAAAGTCTGGAAACCTCCCTAAGAAATTCAGTGCCAGAGTAAAGCAGGATTCCCAACTGGGAGAGGACTCCAGGAATTGATAATTTTCTCCTTGCTATCCACCCACCTGCCCCACCAATGCAAAGAGGATCCAATATCATGTGGGCGTGCTTTATGGGAGGAATGCACAACCATGAAAACAAACATGGTCTGGTGATTAAAGTACACGCTGAAATGATCCCCAGAGAGCAGGAGGAAGAGGGGTCTGAGAAGGGAAGTGGGAGCTGGCGTCTGTTCCTGGCCACTGATCTGCTGTGTGACCTGGAGCAAATCCCATCTTCTTTCTGTGCCTGCTTTTTTCTTTTAATGTCAAGTGGGATGATGTCCCTTACCTAGTTCCCAGGCAGGGGAGAAAGGCAGACTCATTACTATTTCCCCTATTACAGTTACTCTTGGCAGCTACAGTAGAGGTCAGATGCCTTTTACAGGAACATCTACATGGTAAGAGCCCTTGTCCTGAACATTAGGCAGGCAAAGGAAGGATCTGTGCCATGTTGCAAAAGGGACAAAGGAACTAAACACTTTACCAAGAGTCATTGCAGAAGCCAGGGCAGAGCTAGGAGTGGTGCTGCTGGCCACCCAGTCTTTGGAAGAATTCCTCCCCTCAGAGGCACTATCATTTTCTGCCAGCTGTGGATTTACGTTATTACTGGGTTATGGGTCACCTCAGGCTATGGGACAGAGGCTAGTCAGCAGAGAAGCAGCAGAAATTCTTAGAAGAGTATTGGACATAAAATGTGTGGATGTCCTTATACAAGGCCTTTAAAAAGTGTTTGAGAGCACCAGCAAAGTGTTTTGACACAAATGCAAAGCTATGACGTGACTGTGCATCTTTTCTGCCAGATCTAAGGTGCTTTCATGGTATGCTGGGAAACATACCTGAAGTGCAGCAGGGTCCTTTGGAAGCTACTATCTGTCTGCAGTTGTTATCAAGGAAGTGACAGCTTGTACAGGAGTGTTTCTGCTGCTGCAGAACATTTGCAACAGACAGGGATCAGAAACAGCCAGGTGCCTTCTGAAACGATGCAGCCACTGCAATAGGAATGGGCTGAACACATTTTAATATCAAACACTAACAAGTAGGAGCAGAGGGAATGAAAAGTGTTTGTTGGCTTGGAAGAGGAAAACCAGCAGTGCTTGGGTAAGAAGCCCAGGTTACTATCAGCAAGATGCAGCTCCAAAGGGAATGCTGTTGTTTACATACATGTGATTAGAAGTTTAGAAACAGTCTCACCTCCACTCTCCTGGCTTGCAGGGTCACTTCTGTCAAGCTGTGGGTTTAACTGTTCTTTGCAGTCTCACAAGGTGAGTTCCTTACTGTAGGTATTGCAAGGATTAGTCTGCTTGGCAAAATCTGCTGGTGCATTTGAAATCCTGCCTAAGTCAGAGCTGAAATGCCATTTCAGGATCTGCAACAGCTGTAGCAGCAATGGGGGAGGTTGAAAGGTATCTGGGAGTTTTATTTATGGTGAGAGTAATGCTGTTGGCAAACTAGATGGTTAGAAATTACTATTGCTTTAAATAATCAAAGGAATGCAACTCTTCGTATACAAGCAAATAAACATAGAAGTAACTACCAGAGCTATACAGGACGTAGTGGAATACATGTTCCACTTGTTCCCTTTCAGAGAATAACTTGTTGGACAATATCCCCAAAGCCATAAATGATAAAATGGACATTATTTAAATGGAAGATCCTTCCTAGTGTTAACCTTTGTAAGAAATACCTGTGAAAGCAGGAGAAAGATCAGTGGAGAAAACAGAGGTGCAAGTGCTCAGCCTTGTGTTGATGACCCATTTAATTCTCCACACCTGAAACATTTCAAATATTTGAGGAATGACTCCTCACACCTTTTGGGCTTGGCCTTTTTTCATCTGCGCAGGGAGATGCTGATTTAATAAAACTTTTTTTTCCTATGTCTGATTAATAGTAATATAGTAAATAGTATAGCTGTCTTTTGCAAGCTGAGATAGGTACAAGCATTTCAAATCCATGGCAGGTAGTTCTCAGTGTACCTGGCTACCAACAATGTCTAGTGTATGATGCTTAGTTCCTTATTATCAGTTTCAGCAAAGAAACTGAAGAGCCACTAGAGTGGTTTAAAGAAACCTCTGGAGGACTCTAATCCAGTCTCTCACAAAAGTGGATGGGGCAAGATTCACATTACCTGAGGCAGGTAGAAATTATCCCATCACTAATCAGTTTGATTTTGGTCTTTACCAGAACGTACCTTTAGAGTTGAGAACACTTTTATGCAAGGAAAGTGATAGAGTGGATCAAACTCCTCTGTTTGGACACAGTTGGTCCTTTCCCTGTTTGTATCTGGGAATTATGGCCATGATAAGTACATGGCACTTCAACCATAATGAAGTGGCACTTAGTGAGTGAAATGCCAGTGTCTCTAGATGGCTTGTGCAATTATAAATTCTCCTTAACCCTTCCTCTAGCATGGATTTATGAAGGAAACACAGTTGTACAAGTGATGCAAAGCTCCGTATCTCTCTTAGTCTGAATGCTGTGTGCAGGCTATCAGAGAGGCAGAAAGCTGTACCTTACCATACTTTATCTCCATAATACAAGTGAAGTCAAAGGGATTTGGTGACAATAGTTCATTGTTGCTGTTTCTTTAGTAATTTCATGGCATGCTGTACTCTAGAGTTAGAAATTCAAGAGTGGGGATCACAAGACATCATTTTCTGCTGTAGCAAGGCTTGATGACTGCAGAAGTTCCTGCGTGACATATATTTGTAATCCAAACCATTTAAAATCCCATTGAGAAGAGGCTTTGGGTAGGAGCTTTTGTGCCAAAAAAAAAAGAAAAAAATATGAGGTTGGGAGTTACTTCTCTGTTTTTACATTCTGAGCTAAAAATAACCTCTGTAGCTTTTGCATTTGGAGGGGTGTTTGTGTGTTTTATTATATTGGATAATCTCATCTTAATCTATAACTTTCATACTTGGATTGTGATATATGAGAATGAGCCTTTTAATACTAATTCATATATAAGGGAGCATATGCTTAGATGCTATGTGTAGCACTTACACTAACAGGCACACATCTTGTCTTCTGCATAGCTGTGTTTTATGGGATGACAACTCATCTCTTTCTAGCTGTTTTGTAATTGCCTCTACAACCACATGATAAATGCAAAGCTTAGGTAATCTGAATAGGTAGAAAAAACAAGGGACTAGCAATAAAGATGGAATTTTCTAATGTATTCTTCCTCACAGAGACTTCCAGAGATATACTGGACTGCATGAACTCATCTTTCAGTGCAGGGAAGATCTGAAAGCACTCAGACCATGCACACCATATCTGTTATGCAGATAATAATTTGAGATTACTTTCTAATTTAATTTAGTTTTTAAAGAAGAGCTCAAAGTAACCTTCCTTTTTCCTTAAGTGGCTATGACACAGGCCCCAGTGGGGCTGATAAGGACTTAATTGTGGAACTAAGTAATTTATCTGATGTAGAACAGTAGGAACTGAAGTGGAGCAGGTTAGCAGAGTGAGTATCACATTGTTCCAAGACCTCTGCTGACATTCAGCTGTTGTGAGAATAACTGTAAAACAGGAAGGTGACTTTTTACCTTTCAGGTCTAATCTTCAGTGTTTTAAACTCCGGGCTTTGTAAGAGAGTTACATTAAAAACACAAAGTCTTTTGATTGTCTCGGTGACATGATTTAAATTTGCTGTTGTTTTATATTTTCCTATTCAGCAGAAGTAGCAGAATTTGCCTTTAAACAGTAAAACCTCGAAGATATGATAACTGGTACTGAAATTGTACTAACAGTTACTGTTCGATCCCTATCTAGAATTTCATTTGTGTCTTGGCTTGTATGAGGAAGCATGTGCATAGCCAGCGTAGAATGTGCCATTCCTTTCAGATGATGAGATGGAGGTATCTGACAGGGCCTTCTGATTTAAGGCTATTGACTTTTTCTTATTTCTTCAACATGCGTGCAACAGAAACTAATCAATACAGTTTTTATACGAACTGGCTTTACATGTCTTTTTATTTGAGTGCATTCCTCTATTAAAATGCATGTATCAACAAGATAAAATGAAACACCTTTTTTTGGTTTTATAGGAAACAAAGGTAAATATGCAGCCAAATCCTCTTCCTCCCCAATCCTGGGAAGGCTGAGAAAGTCTGTGGTAGCGAGTTTTAAGATCGGTGCAAACACATTCTGGATGTTTTCTAAATATCTAAAATACAGAATCTTCATTAATTGCCTGTATTTCTTACCTCTCCCAGAAACTAACACCCTTTGCTCATTGAATGTTACATTGACATGGTTTTGTGAAGGACATACTTGACACAATACCTTTGGTTTTTTCTCCTACTTCCCTTTGCCTGGTGGTCAGGAAGTAAGAACTCACAGATGATGAAACTAGGAAAGAAGCAAAGCTTACTTGGGTTTTGGGTTTTCTTCTTTCCTGTTACTTCCTGGCAAATGGACTTGGCTTTATATTTCCTGTGCAGATTGTTGTGTTTTTTTTTTCCCTAGGTGTACATGAAGAACCAATAACTCCTTGTATGGACAGGGATTAAAAACGTTTTATGGCAAGAAAGGAGGTCCGTAATGCTGAAGATATTGTTTCCCTATGGTCTACGTGTTGGATGAAGAATGAGCAAAAAAAGCTGAGGCAGGATTACTCTTTTTTACGTGTTTTACTTTCAGTGTTGGCACATACTTTTCAGTCTTACTATGTCCTCTGTTTGCTTTCCTGTACCATTAAGGCCTCACAACAAATTCAGAACAGCCACCTAAGCAAGGCAAACTCTACCTCCTCTCTCCCCTTTCTTTTTAGTGTCTCTTGTGCTGACAGCTCAGAATTGGGTCCCTGGTGAAGTATTGTGAGTGTTTGAAGTTTGGCAGATTAACTTGTGTCTGCATTTTCCAGTCATAGAATCATAGACTAGTTAGGGTTGGAAAGGACCTTAAGCTCATCTAGTTCCAATCCCCCTGCCATGGGCAGGGACACCTCCCACTAAACCATGTCACCC
>JASSUY010031695.1:0-29134 GCA_032466535.1 Forpus xanthops | reverse complement strand
CCCTGTGTATCCAGTCTGGTGTACAGGAAGCCCCGAGTGATCCCCTCCCTGTGTATCCAGTCTGGTGTACAGGAAACGCCGAGTGATCCCCTCCCTGTGTATCCAGTCTGGTGTACAGGAAACGCCGAGTGATCCCCTCCCTGTGTATCCAGTCTGGTGTACAGGAAGCCCCGAGTGATCCCCTCCCTGTGTATCCAGTCTGGTGTACAGGAAACCCTGAGTGATCCCCTCCCTGTGTATCCAGTCTGGTGTACAGGAAACGCCGAGTGATCCCCTCCCTGGGTATCCAGTCTGGTGTACAGGAAACCCCGAGTGATCCCCTCCCTATGTATCCAGTCTGGTGTACAGGAAACGCCGAGTGATTCCCTCCCATTTCCCTTGAGAAAGGCCATGAAGATTAATGGAGATGAACCCTAAACCCCACTGAGGCAGCTCCAACCAGCACCATTTCAAGTTACACAACCACCTCCATTCTAAAGCCTCTTCAGATGTTTGAGGGCTCTGACGCCCATATTCATGTACCACCTTTCACAATAGGACCTTCCTCATTAAGGACATTGCCATTCAGTGTGAACAGGAGGTAAGAACACACATATAAAGCTGTCGGGATGCTGCCTCCCTGCTTCCCACCACCACGCTCCATCAGAAGCAACCACTGCTTGTTGCAACCCTTGACTTGAATCCTTGCCTCGATTCACCCTTTGTAGGACAAGCCAAGTGACAAATACCTTTCCCTCAGTGTAAAGCAAAATAAGATGCTCAAAACAGAAGTCCTCCATCTACAAAGAAAGGAGATATGCACGGAGAAGATTAAAAGCAATGTTAAAACCTGCACAATCATCACAGCAATACGAGTACGGAAACCACAAGTTTTCAGCAAGAACACCAAGTAATAAATGCTAAATGTGGGAGAAAATGAGCAGCTTTGCACCAAACATGACATGGAATTGGATACACAACATGCTTTCCATACTGTACAATCCAAGGAGAGGCATCTCTCACACTCGCTGGGTTAAGGACAGCTCAGTGAAAGGCATCCCTTGTTCCCAGCCGTGCTCAGTCCTTCCTTCCAGTGCTCAGTGGGGAAAGCTGCCCAGTGCTCATACAAAAGCCTCCCTCCGAGCACCCGCTGTCCTCAAGCACTTGGAAATCTGCCCCCAAATACCGTTTCCAGACATTCTTCCTAACAGAGGGATTGGTTAGTGAGTGGTTTTCTACACTAACTGGTGTAATATTGGTACCCTGGGAATATCGTCTGTCAATGGAACTAAACAGCCCTTAAAGATGAGAGGAAAACAGTAAAAAGCACTGCAATGCTTTGTGTTTTCTTCTAGGGATTTAACCACTGCATAACACAAAAGTAACCTCCAAGAAACTTGAGCAATTCCTGTGCTTGGAAGCCGATTTGGATACAAACCTGCATCTGAGGATGCTCAGAGGAGTTTCACCACACAATTCACGCTTCCCAAATGTATGTCCACGGCCCATCCAGAATCTGGGAATGGTCGTATTAAGGACCTGAATTACCCATCTTAGTATTCAGCACGGGATTGTGTAGTGCATCACGTTAGAATGCGTTGCAGCAAGAGCTCTTTATCCCCAAAGCCTTCAAACAGTGTCCAGTTCATGTCCTGAAATGGGGCTTCACAATACCATGCAATGTAATTATACTATCCTATAGAAAAGGCTTTCCTCAAAACATAACCAACCTTGTAGTTTAAAGTGTATTCCTGGTCCCAATGATGCCCTTCATCAAATCTCCGCATTTAAAACACCTCAGGCCTCATGCTCCCTCTCCTGCATCTTTGAAATCAGAAAGGATGGAGCATGAGATTTCAGGTTACCATTTAAGCCGGTTGTGCCTGAACTCGACCCAAAGGAAAATGCATTCGTTACAGGTACAGAAGCCATCAATGCAGTACGACAGACAAATTCACAGGATAAGAAAATGCGTTCCTTTCCTTTATTATGAAGTACCAATATCTTGCATACAACATGCAATTTATTGCTCATTGACATTATTGCATATCTCAAAAGGGAAAAAATCCATAAGCCAGTATCATTTGAGGCAAGCTCCTAAAGTGATCAACCGAAAGAGAGAAATGTTTTACAGTATCACTGAAATGCAAACACTTCAGGGGGGGTTATTAAAGGAAATTGAAACCCATAATACTTAACCCTTTGCCTTACTACGACTGATGTATCGCCGATCCGCACCACTCTTCGACTGCATTTTGAACTTGGGCTGTGGAAAGGATTGCTGCTACAGTCAGACCACGTTACTATCTGACAATAATAATGGGACCCTGATTTTGTGACAGTGTTAGTATTTACTGCAAACCAGATTGTCCAGACTCACCAGGATTCACACACGTTTCATCCTTGCTCTGTGTGTAAGTTAGATGCATCTATCCAATTGCTTCTTGGAAGATGAAATGTTTTTGACTTGCAGGCTCACTCATGCCTAACTTGTAACTCATTTGGTCTTTGTAAGTTGGGTTTGTAGCATGTTAGCTGTGAGTACGTGTTAAATCATACTAAATATATAGCCAGTATTAAAGAAAACACTGTTTGGTATATGCATGCTCGAAACAGATCTAGGATATTTGGATGTGTGCATATTGAGTGTGCAAATTATACAGCCCAGCTCCCAATTAGCCCTTTTCCTCCTTTCCCCCCAATACACGCTGGATTTCTCTTGTGACAGTGAGCAGGGTTACAACAACCTAACCCCACCTATAGTGCATTGCATTCAAACCGCTCTGTTCTGCATTACATTAGTGCTGACATTGAAATGGTGCTCTTGACCTTAGCAAATCCTTTAAAACACCATCATTTGAAAACTTAGAAGACAACTCACATGCAATGTGTGCCACTTGGGTGCAGCTCCCCGAATACTTCCATATTCATAGGCTCTTGCAAGCATGTCCTGGCCACAAGACAACGTCGGACGTCCCGCACGTAGGTGAAAAAGTAAGATACCCTCTGGAGTATCTTACTTGCTTTTCTGTTTTCAGCTTCAATGAGAAGGAAGTTACAAAGAGCACATCCAATAGTGATGTGTTTGATACCAAGCCATGCTGAACTCTTCACAGTTGGCTCTCTTCGAGGCATTTTCCTTCCAACTAGATTAAAAACGGAAATCCTTGGGTATCATCAGATGCCCTTTTGGTGCAGACCATCACCCAATGGAAATGACTGCAGAAGAGGTTCTGCCACAATATTTCTTATACCAAATGACACAATTGATTCTTCAGAGCTACCTTCTGTTCTTTACTGAGCTATAAAGTGCTTGGTTACTATAAACAGAGCAAGAACAAAGGAGGTAGCTAGTAGAGATTTGTAATGGGGAACAACCTTACCAAGTGTTATGAACTCCAAGGAGGATGTGATGCTTCATCCCAGAGCAGTAAACATCCCAAGCAGCACATCTTCCATCTTCTCTACCATAAAAAGAACTTTCAAGTTGCTTCCAAAAAATCCTAAGACCTTCGCCTGTCCAAACTCAAGAGATTATATCCAATGGATGAATGTTACAGTTCATAAATAGCGATGGCTAATTCCATTAGCCTGCTGTCAGGATCTCAGCAAGGAAGTAGTGTTCTTTTTCCAGCCGTCAGATGTATTCCACAGATATATTCCTCCCTCATCAAGCTCCTTATAGCCAGATACAACGTTGTACAATAGGCTGGCAGCAAACTGAAAGGGCTGCTCGTGCTTTTCAAGCTCTTCTACACTTGCACTTTTCCATCTGACAACTCCAGCCCCTTTCTATTTGCTTTATCCATGGCTTTCGCCAGCAGCCAACACTGCACCAGATCCTACGCTGGAGTGATGGCCAAGCAGCCCTTGATTTTCATCTGAATGGCTCAGCAGAAGCAACGCAAAACATTCCAAACTTCTCTATTAAATGATCTTTTGGGGAACTCTTATGTACATAAAACACACACCAGAAAAGCCCTCCTCATACAGCAACTCGTGATCCAGTTTACACAGTCTGAAAGCATTAAATGGTAACAGTTTGTTTTCCACTGTGAGCAGAGGGACAGAAATACCCAACCCTTTCTGTTACACGTGGGTCTGCTGGTGTGCCAACCACAGCAGTAGGAAGACATGTGGATCTCTACACTTGTGCTCACAAAGCCTCCTCCACCTCTCCTCTGTAAACCTTGAACTCATTTGCTCACTGGTGTGAGCTTCTACTCTTCAGTTAACATCAGTTCTGTGGTCTGAGTTATCTTCTCCCAGGCTACGCAAAGTAAAGCTGGAAGCCTTCATCTTCCAGATGGTGGAGTTCACTTTATTTGTAATGAACTTAATACATCATTTGGAAGTGTTACTAATTCCTACAGAAATCAGCTCCCCTCATTTTCCCATGCATAGGATATCTTTCATTAGTCAATTTCTTAGGCAATTAAGCTGTTAAATAATTAAGCTCACTCAAGACAGCATTTATTTATAGAGGTAGAATAGGCTCCAGAGATGTAACTCTTCCCACTGAAGAATGCACACAGATAACCCCTAGAGCATCTCTGTAGTGTAAGGCCCTTAACTTCACGGAAATCAACTGGAACACTCGCCAAGGAAACGAGTATTCAATGTACATTTCCTCTCTACAAGTATCCATGGGTCACTTATGAAAGCAAAACTTGACCCACAACTCCACGGCAGTAGTTCTGGAAGTGGCATTTAGTCAGCAAAGCCACAAAGAAAGGGAACTTGCAGTCCTACACACAGCCTTACTGGTACAAACAGACTCTCCTATGGTCATTGTGCTGATTTTATGTCACCTGGTACCCAAGAGCATAAAAGAAAACCAAGGTATCTGAGCATCTTTTACAAGAGGAACTCCTTCCATTGACATGTCTATCTCAAAGACACCCAGTGACATACCACAAGCTGCTTCCAGACAATGCAGCTATTAAAACCAGAGCTTTTACACCACTAATAACATAACATTACATTTTAAAGGTAGCATTTATTGCGATGCTACTTACCATGCATCTACTTTTTTGCGTTAAAAAAAAGCAAAGACTCACACTTGCAACATGAAGTTTCAGCAGTATTTCACCACAGCTTCTGAATTAATAAAGTGCAATTAAGAATTGGGTGCTGCACCTCTCTAATGTGCTGTATTATAAGCTTTGAATGGCAGGGGAAAAGTGCTCTGTACTCATACACTCAGTACAAAACTCTGCAGCCTGTTTACTACACTCCTTGCCAATATACACGTGGCAAGAACTTCCTTCAAGAGCAAGTTGTCTCCTGACACACAGTAGGTGCAGCAGGACAGAACTGTGACCCATCTTAAAGGACACTGAATCAAATGTAGGAACTTTAGACCTAACACATCGCAAACCACTGCTTTCATGACACTCATTTTGTACAGCAATCCAAAATACTACTTGTTTTATAACATCTTATCCCTTGCCCAAAGTGTATTATATTGGGGTTTGGGTTGCTTGGGTTTTTTCTATCTGGTTTTAATGTGATCTTATTACAGCTTGACTGACATTGGTGTCTTATAAGGGAACAGAAGTATCTAAAAGTGAAGGAAATGGAGCATTTCAATGAATGCTCTCCACTGAAAACAAACCAAAATACTGGAATATTAAAGATTATGCTAAGGAGGGATGTACTTCTTTCATGAGTTACCCCCTTAAGAGTTGCCCCAAATCACCTTACCCTTTTTAATCCTGTTTCCTGGATAACAGAACCAGAAGGACCAAGCTAATACAAAACCATTCACTGATCTAGTGACTTAAAAGCACAAGGAAACTAAGTATTTCATGCACACCTTTAAATCATAAAGGTGACAGGCACACAGAGCCTTTGCATGCAGTCTAGATTGTGCATTTGATGCACTAAAATCAATGGGTTAGAAGATACCGGGTTCTCCAAATCAGTGTCAAAGGGAGTCTTTCCTTCAGCACAGTAGGTCTCAGTGGCTCAGACTGTTGGTACCCAAACCCATTTGGTGCTCCCTCAGCTCAGCCAGCTAAACAGATTGATTGCTAAGTTTGCCAAGGCATAAACAGCTCTTTTGCCTGCAGGGTTTGGGTTGGGAAGCATTCATAAGCCCAGAATCCAAACAACAACCCTTGATATCTCCCTTAACACAGGAAATGGCTTTGGAAGAAGGCCTGCCCAGTTAAAGAGTGGAAGCAGGCTTATACAAGTGTGTATTATTTAGCCCAAACAATGCTCCCTGACATCATTTAACTGGGGAACTACACTTATCACAGCTGCCTTGGTTAGAAGGCATTTCAGCCTACATAGTCCTCTGGGGGCCATCCAGGCCCTGAAGGATGGAAACACTGAGAGCACAGGACTGGGGCAACCACACCTCTGACTACAGAGGGGAGAGCTCACATCACCTAGCTTTGTAACAGGGAACAGGACAAGAGTTACACTGATGATCCTCCATGGGGTAAATGCTTTACCTCGCTGTTGAAAAAGGAATTGCTGAAGCAGTCTGCTAAAGCAATTGGGTTGTGCTCAGAGTGAAAATGCACACTTGCAGCACACCTTCCCAGAAAGTGGAACAAGCAGCGTGTGAGAAACCCCAACAAACACAGAACCCAACCAAGCACCACAGCGAGTTAAAACCCAGAAGTTATCAGTCCCATTTCAGCTATGCTACAGAGCATAACAAAACCAAAGCGCACAGCAGTGCAGCTCTCAAAATCCTTTGAGACTTAAGCAAACCCCGGAATTTCCTCAAGCTGCGTTAGAAAATAGGTTCAAGACTAGTCCTAGACGGTGGGATTCCTCTTTCATATCCTCCAACCCTTTCAGCTTGCAGAAGGAACAGAGTACCTATTGACAGATCTGCTTTATGCAAGCCTGGCACAGTTAACTCGAGAATGGGTTTAGTCAACACCTCAGACTGGGATTAACAAGGAAAACGTGACAAAACCCTCAGTACTTCAGATCAAATGGGTCATCATGGATCAGAAAGCAAGGATTGCTGCAAGTTACACATCACATCAACAGAAGAGGTTTACCTCGTTATGACTAAACTTTGCTTCCAAATAGCCAGCGGTTACAAATACTCTATGGAGAGCTGCAACACTCCTCAGAGGCAGCAGCAGCAGCAAAGAAACATGTCAGAATGATGCTGTTTCCACACCTCGTTTACCATATTGACTGCCAAAACCAACTCCATGGGCTATTTATAAGAGTTAGAATGGCATGTAATGTCACAGAGCAAAAGTGAATCCTTCCCATCAGAATCAGAGCATTCTATCGCTTCTTAAGCTATTCTCTAGTCTTACAATACAGCATTTTAGATTGTTGTTATCTCATACATTGCCCCAAATGGTTTGCATTCATATAAGGCAGAACAAAAAGCAGTCAAAGACTTCACAGAACCCAAGCTACATTTTTTAGGTGTTCCTGCAAAACCTAAAAAGTTGTCAAGACCGAAATCTTAATTGTTATTCCCAGAAGAAAAACATAGAAACGTGCCAGGAAAATTGCACCAATTCAGAAGATTGGGAAGTTTCTGTTTCGTTAAAAAAGAGAGAGATCTCAATAGTTGCTGGGTTTATAAAACACATTGATCTGAGAAACCTGAGTGAAACACTTTGAACGCACTGGTGGACAACAGGCAAGTAACCAGTCTGCTCCTTTCTAACTCCAGGAGCTTGGATCTGCTTGGAACACACACGGAACTCATTTGTGGGAGCTTTTGCTTTTATTCCTCACCGGACAGGATCCATAAAGCGTGGCCCTGGGTGTGCAGGCAGTGTGGTTAGGGAAAGAGGAAGGTCAGTACGGAGGTAATACCTTGTTTTCTTGGGAGGATCGTTCCACGGCAGAAATGTGCACTGTTTCAGTGAACCCAGATTACTTTCACAGCAGGAACTGCATTTTATGTGTGTGATTTCTAGTCGGATTTGCCATTTCTGTGAGTTTTGACTTCCTCCCGTCCAATAAGACGGATGACTCTGTAGCATCCTTTTGCAATTCTGACCATCCACATCACGTTCATAACATCCAAGACAACACTTGAGATAATCCAGGCGCTCTGGGCTGCAAACCCTAACCTGTGGAAAGCCTCTGTTCCAAAGGAGGAAATGACGTGGCTGTAATATACAGGCATGACGGCAATCCTCACCACGAAGAACACAACTGTCATCAGCAAACCGTTGATGATGTTGGCCTTGGAGGATTTGGGATATCCCAGTATTTCAAAGAACCACCTGCAAAAGAAGTGTTCACAGAGACAAGGCAGACTTGAAGCCAACTCATTACAAAAGGACTTTATTTCCTTTTCTCAATCAGTAATGCTTCCACCCTTATTTCTAAATTATCACACTGTGTCTTGGCTTCACTGCAGATTCTTCTGCTTGGCTGAAGCCCCCTTAAGCAGTATGTGATAACCAGTAGATTGCAGAATAACATCAAGAAAATCCCAGTTTGAACTGCAAACCAGTTGACAACCGGCGTCCTTTCAGTGCTATTGTGTCATACACTCTAATTATAGTTCAAAATGATACTTTTCGTATGAGAGATTTAGGATAAATCACACAGATTCCTTACTGGATACTATATTTTGCACCAACGGGCAACTAAAAGTCTAATTCTCCCCCCTGAAAGCAATTCTAGCATAGTGTTTGGATACGGTAACCTAGATAGTGCTCTAGTTTCCAGTTTCTCAGAGTTGGGACTGTTTCTGTTCCTCCCCATCAGTGTAAATGGCACTGAACCATGTCACAGCCAGGTATGCTATGAAAAGATAAAACTGAAAAGCCCCTCTCCTGCTGCTACTACTGTAAATGGTCTTACAACAGTAATTATTGCACAGGAATTCATTAGTAGAGAGGCATAATTTATGTACTGCTCCACACACAGAGCCCCTATGTTGAGCTCTATTAGGAAAAGGAACATACCAACAAGGAAAACAGTGAAGGTTAAAGATAGGAAGAGAAGACAATTCCTTACATCACTGTATTCATGATGGGAGATGGGGAATAATCAGTGTTTCCAAGGAGATATGAGGGTAAAACTGTTTGACACAGTACCAGTTCTAAAGTGGATTTTGAAAGTAATTTTCAATTTAATTACCTACAGATTAATACTTACTATTAATTAGAGATATGCTAGGCAATATATATAGTAGGTAATTAGAGATACACTAAAGAGAATTGCCAGACATCCAGACCTAACAGAAATATTCCAGTGTGCAACTGAGACACCATCCGGGTACTCCAGGCAGCAGTCCAGCCTAGAAGCAGGATACCTTATCCCAGAAACACTCACTGGGATGCTGAAGAGACAGAGCTGATACATTGGGTCAGACTAACAATAAGAGCCTGTACTTCCCTTCATATCTACAATACAGGTTCCAAAAGGAATATAAACCCAGGTTTTAAAATACACTGCAGTGGGACAGCGTAGAAGACTGGATGTCTGCTTAGCAACTTCCCTCTCCCAGCAAATTCAGCTAAATACAAGTCAATGCATCACACATACCACTATGGTTTTACCCACAACAGTCCATACTTACATAAATGCCGATGCTAACATTACAAGATTTAAATGCTTGGCATGGAGACAACCTCCAATTAGATCTCCCTAACAACACAGACAGGAAATACAGAGAGAGTTCTGAGATTACAGTATCTTTTATACTTTAATAATAGCTCTTCTGGTAAACCTAAGAATGCAAACAAGAAACATAATGGAAGTCATTATCATTATCCACGACCTTCAGCCTTGAGTGTCTGGTTCTCTTCAAATGCAATTAAAAAACCCTGAAATATCCACACAAAACCCACCCAAAATAACCCCAAAACATTCCTGCAGTAATGAGATTCTGTCCTTTAGTGCAAGGGACTGTTACCTCCTGCAGTGATTCCTGGCTTTCTGAGAAAGCAGTATGAGTCTGTACTCAAAAACACATCATCTCCCCCACAAGGCATTTAAAAAGTATACTGTATATTACTTTTAAGAGCCAGACATATCACAATGCTTCCTCCTGCAGTCTGAAAGATAAGCATTAGTACAGGTACCGCTTCAACCCAGGATGAAGTCCTGTCCTGGTGGAAGTCAGCTGGGACAACAGCCATTCACTCAGACATGAATGTCAACATAGAAACCTAGACTATAATGCACCCTTTTTCATCTTCTTACTCTCCTCTTCCTTGTATTGCTATAAATAAGTTTAAAGAAGTTTCCTTATTCCTCAGTTCTTCTGTGCACACAGAGCACAGACTACATTAGACTCTAATCTCCGACTCCACTCTGCTTGGACAAACAGAAGCAACCTCTGGAGACCTCCATTATCCCACCCTTCCCTCCTTACAACTTCAGTTTGCCAAGCTCATGTTTGAAAGGGGTCTCAGCACAATCTTTTCTGTTCTTAGAAATCCAAGGAATGATCCAGTCTCACCAAATATTTTGGAGTTCACAGCCATAATGCAGTGATGGGCAATACTCAGATCCCTGTCTGCAGGAGGACTACAGTCCCTCTTTGCTTACATTATCCTCTCTCTACCAGATGCCTGGAAAGGAAAACAGATGCCACACACGTACAGAAGTTACAGGAGAGGAGGACAGCACTGCCCTAACCCAAAGTCCCTCTCCTGAGGTGAGGCTTTCCTGGGGCAAATCCCTGTACCCAGCTGGGTCACAGTGGCTATGGCACAGGCCAGAGGTCACCTTCCCTGGAGCACTGAGAAACTCTGACTGCTTCCTCTGCCTGTGGTACGGGCCATCACTGTGCTCCCTTTCTGATACCCACAGCAGTAATTCCAGTAGCAGCACTATGGTCAGAAGCCATGGCAAGCTTCGACTCATTGAGCTCTGCAAAATGCCTTCCTCCGCTTCCTTCTTCGAATGCCAGTGTGCAGATTAACCAGATATATTTGGGTGCTCTGCTACTTTTCCAATTTAAATCCTCAAAATAATACCCAAATCTATTTCTGAAATAAAGAATATGCACTGACATTATTCTATGTATTCATATATTAATATTGATCTATACATGTGCAGCACTGCAAAATAAACTTACAGTCATGGAAGGCAGTGCAATTCCATTCTAGGACTCTGATGATGGTGTTACCTGTTCCTAACCCACAATACTGAAAAAAAATCCCTATTGAATATGATGGCTTTATTAGAATAATTAAATGAACATAGAAAGGATAACAAACAAGATTATGTTTGTCAGGTTTTCTGTTCAGAAGCTTCATTTTAAAGTGGTATTAGATACAAAGACTGGTCTACTCTTAAAAAGTACCTTGGGTGAATGCATTAGTCATATTACTGCAGCTGTAGCAGCAAGAAAGGTTTCCACATAGCAATCCTTATAGATATGAATATACATATTAACAAATCCACTCTATGTGAATTCCCATTTGACCACAGGAAAGACTTCCCAAGTGACAGAAATCAGGATACAAATGTAGATGTAATGATGTCAACATCCCCTGAGCACTTACCGCTGATTGACAAAAGGAGTGGAGAACTCTGCAAGCAGACGGAAGTTTCCAAAGTAAGCCAACAGACCTTTGCTCTGGTTAGCAAAACAAAGCAGACATTGAAAAGTCAACAGTGGAGATGTGAAACCTTGAGTGCAGCCTTCGAGTACACACGGATTGACATAGCCTCTCGACTTCTTCATTAAAACAATAGCAAACAAGTTCAGCTCCAGGCAACTTCCTCCCGACTTCAACCTCCAAAGCTGCAATAGGCCTTCAGGCAGCTCAAATCAGTACTATTTAAATTAAGAAGCTTACAGTTAAGTGGCTGTGGAAAGCTAGTTGCACAAGACTGGTGCAAGGAGGCCTAGGTTATTATGATAATAATACTAAGAGAATTGTAAAGATTTGGGGTTTCTCAATGTTTGAACAAGCCCAAAAAGAAATACTGAGCTAAAGTGTCCCTGCGTTGGTTTAGGACCATAATTCACCCAGTGAAGATGAATTCCCAGCTCTTCTTTGGCAGCAGAAAGGGCACATAAAGCCTTTTCTTCCCCCTCCCTTGCCACCAGTTGTGTCACAGCCCCAGCCATGCCCTGCGAGTTGGAAGAGGATCGCATGCCCTCTTTGGCAGCATCCAGACGACTGCGTGGCACATTCACATTGACACACGTTGTAACTGAGCACTCTCCCCCAAGTGACAAAGTACAACATATTCTCTGCCTTATCGCTTGGTTGTGCTCCATTACACAGTGGCTGGAACAGCAGCAGATGCAGAGATAAAAAGAACTTTGAAACATTTTGGTAGGCTTCATGAGCAATCGATGTAGCATGTGTCACGATTCCCCATTCCCTCACCAAACATACTTGTACCCACTACTTCATATCAGCACACACTACCCCAAGCAGAGAATCTGTGTTCTTCATCAAACTCTTTCCTATCTTCAGGAGCCATATTTTAAATAAGACACTAAGGAGTAACTTTCTCTGAAGATAAGAGAATGAGAGTGACACACAGACATCCAAAGGCAGAGCTACAGCCAAAGAACTGATTTAAATCAAGTTCCCACAAAAAGTAGACTTTGTTAAGCCCAGAAACAACTAACGATTTGCCTGCATCAGGGATTAGCCTTGCCACTGGTATTTTCATTTCCCTAATCTTCAGCTCTAATTCACTTTCATCCATGATAACATTAGAAGATCTAATTATCTTCAGCCCCCAACAGAGCATTTACTTCTCACTAGACTTCATCCCATTACGTGGGCAATCTGACAGTAATCTGGCACCTCAACACTTGCAGCACTGTAAGGCTGGGATTCACACAGCAGGCAGGAAAAGAGATGTGGTAAATGAAGTAAAATGAATTTTATAAGGTTTCTGGTTTACTGCATAAGCTTTACAGAAGGAATTATTCTAGAGGTCAATGGGACTTCTACCAAGTCACATGGGCAGCTTTGAGAAATTCCAGCAGCAGCATGGAATAACTAAGTGAGGTTTTATCCCAGTACAGTATCCTTCTCTTCCCCTTTTCCCTTCAGTGTACATATGTGACAGATACTTACAAACAGACACAGTTAATCATCCATTGTCTCCCCACCGAAGTAACCTTACAGGAAAAAGCCCACCCAGCTGATTGTAGCACATCCTCCAGCAGGATTATGGATCACTGACCTTGCGATACAATCACATGCACATAACCCCTTGGAACCATTTCCTTCCAATTCTTCAATAACTTCAGACTTGGGGGTTTATTTGAAAGCCTTTTCTCCAACCATTTGGAAAGGCCCTCTGACAAAAGGCCCTCTACAGCAAAAACTGAGTGGAGTTTTAAGTTCAGCTGTTAAATAAGTTACACATTTGTGCTGAAGGACTGTAACAGTGAAATATTACACACGTACCACAAATGACTGATAAAACTGATAGAAACTAACAGTGACTGTAAATAGAAATACACCTTTCGCAAAGCTAAGGCACCAACCAATGAAGAACTTGATAAACATTAAGCAAATGAGATCTCTGAACTGTCTTCAATGCCCCCTGCTTGTTACGCGACTGGAAAAATACAGCACTCACCAGTACAAAATAGTAAGCATACAGAGCTGCCAAGTGATGTATTACAAAGTATTTGTCACCAATTGCCTTCCAGTAGTAAATAATAAGCAACAAATCTACAAGAGAAAAGAAATAACGATAAAGAACAATTTGTTATATTGGCTTTTACCTCGCGATAGCTTTAGAGGTGTAAATGCTAACAGAGGGCATCAGTAGAAACACTCTATCTCATAAGAGAAAAGCCTTTATTCTGAGGCTCGACGTTAGTCAAAGCGTTTAAGCAACAGTTTTCTTCCAACAGTAGCTATAAATTACAACGCTCCACTTTAACAGAAGCGCAGAGGCTGAAATATCTGGGAAGAAAAATGTGCATTGAGGCTCTTGGAGGAACACTTCACACTTCTGAACCCAAAGGTTTGGGAGAAGGGAACAGGCAACCAAACCCAGGGGGAATGGGAGCTGCAGCAGGCATACCACATACAAACACATGCAGGGGTCTATTGCAGGGCACTTGTGAATCAAAAAGGAGATATAATAGCTAACACTGAACCATTTCCTAAAGGTATTTTGCCAGGGATCCTTGGAATGAGAAGCATGTTTGCTTTCTTTAATGACAACTTCCCATTTACTGCAGCAGGGATGCAGTGGGCCTGAGTCAATGCTTTGACACAAACATTCCTTCTTCTCCCATGATGGTCTAAGATTTCAGAAGGTTTTTGTATTGGAGTAAGCAACTTCTGTCCCTCCTTGCTCCAAATGAGTACTTTAAACAGAATAGTGACCAAGGTTTCCAATCAAAGAATTTACTCCTGTGCCTTTTGTATCTCCAATGACAGTCTTGATCTCTTTTCTATTAGCTACCTTCAGGCAGGACTTTATATCAGCTGACATAGCTGCTCCATTTCCTATTAATAATTAAACATTAACTATACAAGGAAGTGAAATAGAATGAGTGGCCAGGTTCAGGTCTCTGTTCATTAATTCATCGTGAAATTCTAATGCATAATTACTCAGAAATAGACACCAATGGATTTAAACAGGAAAGCTGAAGTTCTTATGGAAGAAACCAGAGACTTGAACTAACCCACAGTACAAGTGAGGGTGCCAATCGCCAGACTATCTCCAGTGGGGTGAGAAAAATAGTCTGGGAGATAGTGAGGTCCAGTCTCTGTCCAGACTCTGTCCTAACATGAGTACTCTCCCCTCAGAATAGTCCAAGCCACACCAGGTTCTTGCTCTGATAAGTCAGTATTATCTCCACACTGTAAAACAAAGCTCCAAAGCAATTGGCAGCAAAATTCCCATAGCAGTTTTAGTTGACAGTAAATCCTTAAGGACACATATATGGGATAAAATGCCATTTCATGAACATAATGAAAATTGTCCCATTATACAGGACTGAACTTTGGCTTAAAGTGAGACTAAGAGGTGGGCAGGCAGGATCCGATGGCATCATTTGCCTCAGCTTGTATTGAAGGCTATTAAAATCCTTCTGCCACCATTCTGAGCTGATAGGAACAAGCACATGACAAAAGAGCCACAAGCTGTAAGCCCCCGAGCGAGTGAAGCGCACTGCTTTAACACCTTCTCAATGGGCTGAAGGACAAAACTGAGCTGGAGTTGGTGGTTGTGTAGCAAACCATCCTGAAGCCACACAGTGGCACTTCCTCGTACTTGGGAAGATAGCATTTCATCTTCCACATCCACTGGCAAGATCCTGTGATTCCAGCACAACCCACAACTCCATTAGTAATTTCAAAAGGCACAGGAGAAACTATTGTATACGCATGTCACATCCCTGGGACAGTGGCTCAGTATAAATATATAGGCATAGTGACTCAATGGGAATACACAGGTTCTTTGTGTTATATACACATTGCATAATTACCAGAAATGAGGTAGCCTGTGGTAATAGCAATATTCAGTTTCACAATTGAAGGGTCACCCCTGCAAACATACCAAAAATACATAGTTACACCCTTTGTAACAAGGCAATTTGCAAAGGATATACACGTATCAAACACATGTCTATCAGGTCACCTTGTTCATGGCCCATCAGTAAGACACTTCAAGATTTGGTTAAGAAAGGTCCTAGTAACGCAGATAGATTCCTTTTTCACCCAGCTTTAAGACATCTACTAACTACCTTAACCAGGAATATCCCCTGCCTTGGGGCAGAAAGTGCCCCAAGAGCCTTGCTGGAGTCTAGAACTGGAACAGAGCAAGTCCCCTTAGCTGGCTTCTCTGGAAAGAGGATAAGAAAGAACATCACATCTCCATTTTTGTTCTTATGCCAGTGTTAAAACTTTGTTAAGGATGACAGAAATATCTTGCTCAGCTGGTACTTTTCATATTCATAAGAGGATGGATACTTACAGGGATAAACAGAGTAGGAGGAGACATGAAAGGAGTTGTTTGCCAGTTCTCTGAAACCAAGGAACCTTAGAGAAGAAATGCTTTCCAGAGGAGTTTCACACCTTCTGTCCCTTCCCTTCTGATGCCAAACATTCAGCACGCATTCAGTAGCATATACCTAGCTTCAGTTCCTCAAGGATGTTCAACAAACGCAAACTTGTGAATACACCTCAAGAAAGGGCATCATCCACATCACAGCGTTCATCCTTTCCTCTACTGTCCTCTGTATGGCCACATTTTGAGTTTGGTACGCAAATCTCTTTTCCTCAGCATAAAAACCATAACGTGTTGTTAACCAAGTGGTGTAAGTTTGTTTGTGTATGAACTGAGCTTCAAGTGACAGCTCTAGAGATTTACCCAACGCTGACTGCACAAGACAAGCTGTGAAAGAAAGTTTTGTTGTAAGCCTTTGGAGATAAAAGGAACACAACTCTGCTTACAGCATCTCCAACACAAAGTCTCCCTCAGCTAGAGAGCAGTAAAAGGCTATTACTTAGCCTTTATTTTTTAATCCCATTGGAATGGAGCAGTGGAGGCGATTTCCTGTATTACTACAATCTGTTCTCTACATTTTAAGGCCTTCTCAGTGCCTAACATGAACTGATTCCCTGAGGGAGAGGGAAGCTTACAGGAAAACAGAAGGATTTGCAAAACCCGATTTCTGCCATTAGATGAGAAAAACCCTATGACCACAAGAGCCTGGAGCTTACTCAAGACCTTCTGAATGGAGCCATAGAAGCTCTCTTAACTACAACTTGAAACAGGAACGTTTTTCCATGGCTTCAAAACCTGGTTTCATGGACTATGCAGGTTGGAGGCCGAGTGCTCCTTTTGGTGGACCTCTTCTGAAAGTCACAGCAAGACACAGAGATGTGTTCTCACGTACAGAGACTCTTTAGATAGTTACAGCCCTCCCATTAGAGCTCTATCATCACAACCAAACTTGTAAGTGCTCCTAACATTCTTCAATAAATCATCACCAAGATTGAGCCTGCTCTCAAGAACCTTCATATTCTTCTCTAGAACAGATGCAAAGGATTCAATGTACCACTGTTCCTTGGTATTGGTAAATGGGACTTAACTGGATGAGACAGGGAATCATTCATTCTCCTCCCTTCTTTCCTTGAGAAGGTCATCTTGCAACAAACCTGCACTTCAGCAACACACAAGGCTGTACTGCCTATATGTCACATCCCTTCAAGAAGAGTCCATGTTAGAATCCAAAATTAGGATTAATTAATGGGAAACGTAGAATGTAGTCTACAATCTTCTAGATTTCCTGACTATTTCCTTGAATGGGAAGTGCAATGGAGCTTACAAACCCTGATGTTTGCAGCCTAGTTTTGATGCAAGCAAGAATCTGGAGTGGCAAACAGGGAGTTATCTGAATAAGCAAAAGGGAAGAGCTCTCTTGTGATTGCTAAGGAGGTATGTGTGGCACATGAATTACACATGAACATGCCCAGGCAGATAGAACAAAGAGAAGCCCACATGACTATCTTCAAGTTTCTTTGCAGATACAGTCATATAAAATGCTAATCAAAGAGTAATGACTATCAAGTGGACAGCTGTATGAAGAAGTCTGTTCTACGAAGCTCCAATTTAATTCACTTGTTTACAAATTCTATTTTTCCTTATCTGATCTGTACCACTCCACACTTCCTACCCTGTTATTCTCACCACCTCAAGAAGAATTTCTATGTCATCTACATTAGCTAGTCTGTATTACACAGAGAGAAAAGGCAAAGTGTTCTGCAAAGTCCTAGAGCATCAACAAAGGTATACATGCACTGATACATACTGATGCTTCCCTCATCAGTGCTCCAGTCTCTATTATCCTTTGTTAGCATCTATCAGACCTAGATTCAGGCATTACCTGACAGTAATACCACATGTCTCCACTGAACCCAAATGCTCAGGAGTCCTGATCCCTTTATAAGACATACAGGTATCATAGGCATCATGCATTTAAGCTTCACATGAAGCCAGAATTTAGGTTAATATACATAGAGGCTCAGAACTTGTGATTTGCCATTGTAGACAGAGGTATCTTTAAATCCCACAGAAAAGAGCTAACTGGATACCATACATAGAGTCAATGACTACACAAGGATTGTGGCAACTGTGAGAGAGAAAAAGGCCTGTATCAAAACCTTCCCAGTAGTCTAAAATCAGAGCATCTGTGTAATATTTTCAGGCTGCCTTGGCTAGAAGAGTGCAAGAAAGCTGCATGAAGGACTCCTGGACATTTACTTCAGAACTACTAAAACTAGATGCAGAAATGTTTCTTGCACTGTTAATAACAGACTCCTATAGAAAGCCTTATGCATCCTTCATATCTGTAAATGACAAAGTCCCATAGCTTATGCCTGCCCTTCAAAAGGACATCAGTTTTCCAGACTGAGCAGCCTTGCAAGAGGCCATATGACATTTCCCGTATCATTTGGTGGTCTTCCTCTTCAGTCTTGTTCAATTAAAATCAAAACGAAGTATAACACAAAAAGTCAGCCTCAGAAGAAAATGTACATCTGCAAATTCTGGGGAAATTACCCTACAATTCCGACTTCACTTGTAGGGGAAAGCCTAATGCAAAGTTGTATTTCACTCACAGACTGCATATAAGCACTTGTCAAGCCATGGGCAGCATTATGTTTGGGCTTCTTTTACACTTACTCACTTGCACGAACATGAATTCAAATCACTGCAACTGTTTTAAGTACCCTGATGCTTCACACATTTTGGAATCACTAGTTGAATAACTGAGAACACCGATTCCCACATCTGGAGGATGTTCTGTGCACTTTTCAGTTGAGAAGACCTTGAAACCACTAAGATATTTCTGACCAAGCAACAACGTACAGAAACAGTGCCGTGAAAGGAACCCGAAGCTTTCATTTAAAACACACAGATACACTTCCACTAGATGTTAATATATATACAAAGTTGTCCTTACTCTACCAAATGTAAGTAACACCACTGACAGCAATCACTGTAAACAGATCCAAACAGAAGAAGCTGTTTAGAAGCAACAGTTGAAATAAAGTGGATTGATTTCCGATTAAGTTGATTTTTTTCCTGGAAATACACCAGGATGATTTAGTAAAGGCAAAGATTCAACTTATTTATCATCACTAAGAGCTTTTATTTCTGCCTTCATGACTTCCTTTGTACTATTTAGAACAAGTTCTACTCAAACAAACCAGAATAAAAGCTTCCATCTAATAAACCTTACCACAAGAGACACACAAGAGAAGGCATAATAACGTGCTGCTTTCCAACATGATTAACAGATCTCATAAGATATTCAGACTGTATTAGGTCTCTCTAAAGATACCAGGATGCAGTGACAAAAAATCCAAAACAGGCAACAATTTAATCATCTACTACTACACACAGAAAAGGCCAGTGTTACAATTACTGCATATTTTAATGGGATCTTCATTATTTCAGTAATGAACATACTCAGTTATGTCACTTCATTGCATAAACACAAGATACACATAACACTCCTTACCAGAGATGGTCAGCATTAACAGCGTCATCGTATACCAAAATGTAGAGGCAAAAGCCACCAACCACCAAGGCGTGGAATGTGGACACTGTCCTAAAAAAAGAGATTACAGTCACAAGGAGGTACTTCCACTCATAACTGTCTATACTGTGCTTAAGCTCTCAGCTGCATCCAGATACCTCTGTGAAAGTCAATCATCTCTTCTTTACACTACATCTAACCACAATACAATGAGAGGTGGGAAAAACAGTCAAAAAGAAGGAATCCATTAGATTGGAGTACGACTACAAGGTCTTAAAGTAACAGATCTCCATTTTCCCCTATTATCTCCTATATGAATGAATCTTTAAAGACAATACAACATCCAGTTCTCTAACAGATACTTGCTGTGTTGTCCCATTTTGCTGGAAAATCTGTATGCATTCCACATTCAGACTGGCCCACGAGTCCTGCACCAAGTTTCTCCTTTCAGGCACCAAATTAATAAGGTGACCCATAATAAATCTGCCAAGTGAAGTTTTTGAAAAGAGGGGCATTCAACAAAAAACTTATCAAGGAAAGCATCAGAATTTCAAGTGCATTTGAAGTAGATTCTGGTTGTCAAAGAGAAAACTTGTGTAACAAAAGGTTGTAGCTGAGAATCTGAGGTGTAACAGCTACGAGTTCATACGAACTAGAAGCTCACTTTGCTTTATTTACACTCCTCTTAAGCTTTGCTTTATTCACACTCCTCTTGTCCTATATAAAGTCACAGTAATCAGAGTTGCCTTGTCCATACTCGGGTACTAAACACTTCCCCCTCCCCATCCAAATGACACCAGTCTCAAGTACACAGGGTGCATGCACACTGAAGATAAACTCTGAATGTTAACAAGCACTTTAAAAGAACTACCTATTTACAGAGGCCCTGACGGGGTTTCTGCCAGCACACAGGACACAGTCATCCCTGCCCTTTGGAGTCCATATGTATTCTTGGAAAGCGGAACAATGCAATGGGCATGGGTCCAAAACATGTCACCTTGCTCCTCTAGCCATGGGTTTAACACTGCTAGAAACTGTATCTAATCCTGTGTAGCTGCTGTTTGCTCTCCCAGTTCTCAAGTGTGGCTAGGAAGGAAAAAAAAAAGTGCTAAAATAGCTCTACTGAATCATGGATACCCTTTAAAGATGAGAACACCAAGTTTGATGCTGTGTCATCAGAAACATCTTTGCACCATATTCCCAGCATGAAAAACAGGCACACAAATATATAGATGCTGGTAGTTATCAGTTTTGTCTTTGTACATATTAAATACAGATATTTGGAAGTCATTCACATTTTAGATGTGCATAAGTCACTCTCAGGAGTCTCAACTCCATCATGCAAGACTTGAGAAAACCTTCTTACTCCCTCTGGAAGACTTTGCAAAGACAGAGCAGGCTGCAAACATGGGTGATGCTCTCCTTAATGTGCTTACCATGAAGTTCAGTTAGCTGTGAATGCTGCACATTCATAAGAGAAGTCTCTATTTATGATTCGTTTAAAGAGTATCATAGTGTTATTTTCAGCACTTTTCCAAGTGTTCCAAAAGATGAATGCAGATTTATGCAAGCTGAACAGTCAAATGTAACAAGCTGGAGGAGAACGTTTACTAACCAGTAGCCACAGGCTGCTTTTTGGGTTAAATTTCTTATTTCTTAAATAAACACAGAAAATTTAAGTTATCAGAATTAAGACATCTACTCTTGCAACACACAGCAGAGAGCTAGGAACATAGCTTTGTTCTTAAAACAAAGCACAGCATGTAGTGCTAGCATTTGAGAAATGCCTGGTGGTTTTGAACTTGAAGAGAAGATAATGGTGAAGGAAGTAAAATTTGTCTTAGAATATATAGCTCAGTTGGAATTTGTCTCAGGAGCGGCTGTTTATCCCAACCTTCATGTTCAGAATACAAGCTATACACAAGCACAGCACAAGAAGGGGGAGAGGATAAAAAAACGGAAGAAAGGAGCAGATTGCCTCCAACTCCGGACTTGGAAGTTCCTACAGAAGAAAGGGCAGGAGGGAAATAGTGCAACACTTCATTTTAATATGGAATCTAGGTCAAGCTATCAAGCTGCACACAGTTCTTTGAGAATACTGACAAAGCTCATACCCTTTAACTCCTCATTAAACTGCAAAGAAACAAGTTGCACTGATAAGTTGCATACTTATTCCTTTGTTACTGAATATACACATACTTACCAACTGCTTAATAGCAGTACAAACATGTATTAATAGAAGAGGTGACAGGAATTTATGCACAACACAATAAAGAGTTATATTACATTTGTGTCAAAAGTATAGCTTTTTGCTCAATTTGAGCATCTGCACAGTTCAGATTCCAGAAGCAATTACATTATTGGTTCTTCACTCTTGGAAGGTCAGAATGAACAAACTGACAGCATGGAAAACAGTCCAAAGCTGCAGTTCCAGTGTTTGATTACAAAACCCTCCGAACTGTAACGATGCATTTTCAATGCTGCAGCTCATTTCAGGCAGCTGAGCTGATAAAAATGCATAACCATCCTCTGTGCCAGTTCTGTTGGCAGTTTCCTTCAGGCCTGCCAACAGAACCATTTGTGTGAGTGCTCCCTACACCAGTTCAATATAGGACAAAATAACAACCATCTGCTTTTTAATCTTTTAAGTTAACCCGACTCACTTGACTGGGAGATAGTAGCTTTCTCTACCTGCACAGCTGTCTGCAGAGCACGTTTATGTCCATCTACATCCTCTGAACGTGTAAGATACTCCTTGGCATGCCTCTTTGTTTTGGTGAAACACTGGAGCGCTGAGGCAGTCTGACAGGACATGGGTTAGCAGAGTTTAAGGGTCAGTCTTACGTAGAAGGGCAAGCACAGTTACCCTTTCCTTCACTTTCCTCAGGTATAACAGTAACAAGCTGTTGATGAATGATACGTTGTGTGTTACACCTTCTAACTCCAGAATTGGATGCAGCACCATACCACGACTCATTTGTGTGCTAACATCTATATCCTTCTACCATCCTAAGAAAAAAACTTGGAAAGAAGTAAAAAAAGGTGCTGTATCAACTTGAATAGTTAAAGAGCTCACTACAAAATAGCCCAGAGATTACGGCACAGGTTATTTCCAGCGAACCTGCTATGTGTGAGACAATTCACATGTTGTTATGCAAAGCTGTTACAACAGCTACGAGGCATGGAATAAGTTCTCAGAAAGCCTATTATGTAATTCTATGGTCACTTGATGTGGCTTAGAGACAAAAGTTCAGCTCTAGCATGATAACAGTTTAGTTTCCCTGTCAGCCTCCATTGTCAGTTGTAACACAGAGATAAACCTAACCTGCACTGATAGCATGAACTGGCATCCTACAACGTTGTTCTGGCAGACAGGTCATTAGTCTAAGATCAAACTGAAATTAAGATGATGCCTTTAAGAACACTGCAGGTGGACATTTGCCAGATGGAAAGGCAAGACTATTTGAGTTGCTAATGCTGCCTAGAACAATGGAAACAACTTTAGAAGTATCCACCTGATGCTGCCTTTAAATAGCACTGAGGAACAGCAGCAATACAACTAATGCATTTTGAGTGCAGCTACAGCCACACAGCACAGTTTTAAGCTTCAAACTGGAGAAAAACCTGCAAAATATTTTAGAGTTGCAATAGGCTACTCAAGCTAAAGTTACACTCTATCAGTTCATTTCACCCAATGAAGCTTGTGTACTATACAGAATCACAGAATGGTTAGGGTTGGTACTAGATGATCTTAAGATTCTTTCCAAACACCAATATGTACCCTTTCAGAGTAATATATTACAAATAAAACCCATTTTGCTATGTTTCTTTATGGCTCAAAAGGCAGGAAAGCACCCAGGAAATATTCACAGGGTTAAACACACGTACAGAATTCAGATACTGACAATTCCAGGCAGGTCATTGGCTGGGTTTTGTTTTGAACACTCTTACCTTGAATTCCATTCAATCTTCCTTTTTTGGCTGAGATTGTTAAAGCCAGGTGTTATTTGTGTTGACACCCAAGAACTTACAACGTGGAACAGGAGCTGAAATACAGTAAAACTGGCAACAATAATGCCAATAGTCAGGTTGCTGAAGGAAGCCATTGTTCTTCAGCCTGTGAAGAGAAGAAGAAAGCCATTTAGAATCACAGACTGGTTTGGGTTGGAAAGGACCTTAAGATCGCCCAGTTCCAACCCCCTATCACAGGCAAGGCCACCTCACCCTAGGCCACGTTGCCCAAAGCCCTGTCCAAACAGACTATTTCAGGCCATTCTCCAGTGAACTATTTCAAGCAGCCACAGAAAGTGGTTTTGACAGCTAACTTCTCAACAGAAATATTGCTCACTAGAAATTTCATCTTGCTCCACATTTCCACTTAAGCCTTAGTAGTATAAAAGTATCCCAAACTTACCCATACTACACATTTTCATTGCCTACAGTTGTGTGCATTTTATCTACACAGAAAGGTCAGGAGGACTGCTGACCAGCGCCAAGCACTACCTCAAAAGCTTCCACTCCTGTTCCAAGATGCTCCAGAGTTAAAACTAATCTCATGCTTACCAGACCGACTGCTGCCAATAGGGTTTCAAAAGCAACAATGAAATTGGATAATTGTAGTAGAGAGATTCTTAGGTCAGCCTCAGGAAGTAACAGCCTCACTGCAGCTTTATGTTTGTACACTTCAGAGAGACAGCAGTTCTCAGTTTGCACTCTGTTCACAGAGGAGCACACAGGCTATTGCATTTGAACTTTTCTTCTTCAGGTGAAAGTCTGAACTTCACACCATTTCAGAGCGCACCAAGTTTCCTATCATCAGAGGTAACACACTTTTCAGATGGTGTTTAGCTACAAAAGCAAATAGCTGATCAACTAAACACGTAAATGGCAGGCTCTACATACTTCGGCCATGCCTCCCAAGCCACCAACATTTTGCAAGACACAATGATACTTTCCCAGGAGGCACAAATTTCTGCCTTCAAATCACATAATCCCAGACTGGTTTGGGTTGGAAAGGACCTTAAGATCACCCAGTTCCAACCCCCCTGCCATGGGCAGGGATGTCTCACCTTTGACCACGTCACCCAAGGCTCTGTCCAACCTGGCCTTGACATATATATCCGACTGGATGGTGTCATGGAGTGTTTTGTATTCCCAGACTGGCAAAGATTACAAGCTCATAAAAAGTCAATTTGTATAGAGTTGAACAGAAAAGGGGGAAAAAGGCAAATGGCTTCATTCACAATACTTAAATAATTATTTTAATAGCTCTTATGCTATCTTTTGTAGTAGTTTTACTGAAGAAAACACCTAAAAACAACATGAAGACTTACAGGCTGGCATAGTTTGATGTTACTACAACAACTGAATGGCCAGCAAAAACTGATACAATTACACAATGCACTTACAACTACCTTTAGTTCCCATGCATTAGAGAATGAGGAAACATGCTTTTGAGTTTTGAAGTTGTATCTGCATTGCAGATAGAAATTTGAGCTTGGGGAGGGCAGAGCAGAAAGAGAAGCCCACCACTTAGAATAATAACTTTTCAAAGCATTAATTACAATATTCTCACTTTTTGGTGTAAATGGTGAGCTTACTGAAACACAGGTTCCATTTAAACTTAGAGAGCTTTAATGAAATGTGTCTTACACACAGATTGGGGACAACGTATTTTTGTCTACAAAGATCTAGAAGCAGAAGGTTCAATGACCTCAAACTCTTTTTCCCCCTCCTCTTTCTTTTCTCCCCCTGAAACTGAAGAGTCAAAACAGAAAGTGAATTACCTGACTCTGACTGATACCCACAGTAAATGCTACAGCTATTTAAGCAGAATGCAGGGCAAATAAGAGCAGATTTGCTGAGTGAAATCTGCATCCAGATCAGGGATTTCAAGTGTTTGCTTCAGACAAGCTTCAATCCTGTTCTAAGGACTCTAAAGTGCTATTTGTGCTCAGTATAACCCAAAAGGCATGCAGCTGGCATGATCTGGGACAGCTATGCATCACAGACTGAAGGGCAGTAAGCAGGGGGTATCACAAGATTCAATTCCCAGGTGCATTTTGCTTACTCCAGACTCAGAGTTTAATGTACCCATGCTGCAGTGCATTGCAACAAACCTGCACTCATTCCAGTTGTTTATCTGATGGGCTGTTCTAGCTCAGCAGCATACATCCTATAGCATGCTCTTTAATGCCAGCCTATTAAAATTTCAAATCTGCCACGGTTTAAGCCCAGCCAACCCTATTCCAACCAACACCAAGAGAATTTCGAACACCATACTGAATGTATACTATACATTCAGTGTTCTCCCAAGTACTTTTTACTCTGTTCTCTGCATACTTCTCCATTTGCCTCCACTGATCAAGAAGATACAAAAGACAACTCAAGTTTGATGCTCTTTTTGACACAGTCTAAAGTAATGGAGACAGTGGGTGTTAAAGTTAATTTCCCACAATCTGGAGGAATATAACAATAATATCTGGAGGAATAAAACCATTAATTAAAGCTTTTTATCCCCCAGTTTAAACGCACTAATAAAACACTGTGGGGTGTCCATTCCAGAATCTACTCCCAGGGACAACACTTCATTGTTAGCATCATCTCAGCTGTAGTAAGCAAGTCCTCTCTTGAACTGTGAAAGGAAAGAAACCAGCTGGTTTCATTCCTAAAGTGAAGGAAACCAAAATGAATGTTGAAGACAATTCTCTTCAGAAACACATCAAAACAGCAACCACGCCTACATCATCCTTTTGGCTAGAACACAGCAATTCTCATGATGCGACCCATCCTATTCATCTGCAATGACTATACTGGTACTTCTGAGCTTCAAAGCCACTGACATAATCTCCTGGACAAAAGAACCCCATGGTTTATTTTGTCTCGTTAGTACCTGGAGATTTTATTAGATAAGTAATGTGTCGGGGTGTGACAGGTTTTCATTTTAGCACAGGAGATTATGGAATTAAACAGAAACCCACGAACCACCGCTTGCAAGAAATGCATTAGAAAAGGTCATCCTTTTACTAAGGAGCCTGTACAGGGAATTCATTTTAAGCAAAACCGCTGTGTGGACACTGCTTGATCTGTCTTCCGCAAGTGTCATACTCCTGTGTACCTCTAAGAAGTGTTAGCAGCAAGTACGGAACTGCAATGCCCACAGAGGAGAAAGGCATGATGGCAGCAGAGAAGAAACTAGTCCTGGTCTCACAGATACTCACAAGCCCTTTTGCAAGACTGATTTCAGAAGGTGATTTCATATGTGTTTACAATGATGACATTTAAATACACTATGTACTAAGTCCAAGAACAATGTCATGTTTTACCCAGGCAAATTTTGAGTGCTGCGTTTTCATTCAATTCAAGGACCAGGTGTAAACACAGTATTTTGGGGTGAGATGGAAGAACTGCTCAGCTATAAATGCTTTCTCACTATCTCTTCAACTGTATCGTGTTTAACATGAAAATTCACTATGTACCTGATTTTATTTCAAAGAAAAGTCATTCCTGTTGGTGAACAAAAGCTTATCGCTTAAAAGAAACATAACAAACTCTGATTATATATGATTTCTTTGCCCTGAGGACAATGGCCAAAGTTAGTAAGCCAAAAGCAGCTTGAACTACACTGGTTTTTACCCTTCTATCTTCTTATAGCTGTCCTGCAAAGCCTGATCAAGGTACAGAACTTCATAGATTAGATATGAGCACACACTCCATCACTCAAACTGCATAGTCATTGATTACCATTCAGTCTGCTGATACCGCTTTTGAGGTAGTGGAAGGCAGGATGGGGAGGAAGGCTCAGCGTGAGTGCACTGTAATTCAGGGAAGAAAGCACTATACCTAGGTTGGTTCTTCACCATTAGTTTGGTAGCGGTGGCCTTTTCCTGACTTACCCTAAATCACTGTCTCAACCAGGCAGGTGGACTGTGATTACAAACAATGGGAACGTCACTCCTGCAGCTTTTCAATGTAGCCTTTAGGTAAATAAGTAGCAGTGAATACTTCAAATTAACAATCTTCAGCAAGCTGCTGCTTACATGTGTCTAGCGCAGTACCACGTTATTCCATGGACCCCAGTAATTCTGAACAAGCTACTAACACAGCTTCCAATCCTAGTAAGAGCTGGAAATAGGTTCGGCCATCAACACGCTTTGGTTCTCCAATAATTCCATATCTACTCGAAATTTAGGAGAAAAAGCCCAACAATACCAAGTCCCAACATTCAATCACCCCCAATATGAAACCATCATGAACTTCCAATAGAAACAAGCCAGCACTTACTGAAAGAGGATAAAGGCGCAGAAGAGCTACCCAGCATTGTACCATCAGTGGCATTTAGCCTTTATGTCCTCATTTCACTGCTTCCACATCAATTTTCACTCCATAAAAACAAGAACCACAACTGTACATCCACGCAGCACAGTAAGGAGGTGCAGAGGACAGCACGAGGCCTGCAGCCTTTACTTCTTTCTTGGCTGGATATCAAGATGAGTTGGATCAATTTCCAAACAAGATTACATAGTAAAGCTGCCCGTGACACCGTGGCATCCCATCCAGCCCTATGCGCTCCTTATCGGTTTAAAACCAAAAGCCAAATCCAAACCCTGTGAAACTCGCCACACCAATCTGCAGGGAGATGCGTGGGACTACCGACTGTTTGCACAGTTTATAATAAGCCTAGCAATAAAACATCTGCAGTGCCCGAGTTCTGCTGTGCTTCTATTGCTCCGAACAGAGCAGACATACTGCATTCAGTGTCTGTCTTAGCTCAGTCAGCAGCGTTAAGGAGAAACGCATCAAAACCCAAGCTATTCACAGCTTAACCCGTTCCAATCCAAGGCTCCCCACACCCCAAACTCAACTTCTCCTGCTCCTAAAACGCCAAAGCAACCAGCGGGTTAGGCACGCTTTTAACACGGACCGGATAAACAGGCAGAGCTGCGCTCTGCGCTGGCATTTACCTACATCCATCTCCTCAACCCTGCCACAAGTTTGCGGTCGGAACGCAACAGGGAGGAGGGGAAAAACACCCCCTCAAGCCCCGAGGGGCCAACGAGCCTCGGGGGTACCCAGGCCATCTCCCGAGCAGCGCAGCGCTCCCCCGCAGCGGACATTACCGAGCTTCCCCCGTCACCCCGGCGGCTGCCAGCCGGCAGCAGGCACCGCTCGGACCGCCGCGGCCGCTCCACTTGACGCGGTCAGACCGAGCTGCGGCCCGCGGCTCCCGGGGGGCGGCACCGCCGCGCCGGAGGCGGCCCCTCGCTGAGGGAAGGAGGGAGAGAAAGGGCTGCACCGCCCCGGCCCCTCAGCGGCCCCTGCCCGCCCGTCCGCCTCACCTGCGAGCGGGGCTGCCGCCTCCGCCATGCCTCCCCGCGGCGGCGGGCACCGGACGGCCCTTCCCCGGGCGCAGGATGCTCCGACTGCGGCGGTCGGGTTACGGCGGGCGTCGCCTTAAAGGGACCGAGCAGCCGCCGCCACCACCTGCCGCCGAGCCGCGCTCGCCGCCGCCCCGCCCGTTCCCTCTCCACAGCCGTTCCCGTTCCCTCTCCACAGCCGCTCCCTCTCCACAGCCGTTCCCGCCGCCCGTTCCCTCTCCACAGCCGTTCCCGCTCCCTCTCCACAGCCGTTCCCGTTCGCTCTCCACAGCCGTTCCCGTTCCCTCTCCACAGCCGTTCCCGTTCCCTCTCCACAGCCGCTCCCTCT
>JASSUY010031693.1:55581-113808 GCA_032466535.1 Forpus xanthops | reverse complement strand
CCCTGGCAGTGTTCAAGGCCAGGTTGGATGGGGCTTGGAGCAACCTGCTCTAGTGGAAGGTGTCCCTGCCTATGGCAGGGGGTTGGAATGGGATGAGCTTTAAGGTTCCTCCCAATCCAAACCAGTCTCAGATTCTAAGATTTACTAGCTCTACGATAAGTAAATCACCTGATCCTCCTTTGCCATGGCAAATGTCTTCCAATCACCCAAAGAACAGATAGAGGAGACTTGTAAAAACCTGGCTTTTTTCGAGTTTCCTCCATTTGTAAGGAAGAATGGCATTTTAGCTTGTTTTCTTTTTTTTTCTTGCTGGCTTACTGTTTTTGTCCTGTGGCTTCTGGAGCTTCTCTCACATCAGAAATAGTTGATACTTAGTACCAGCTGATATTGCAGGCATTAGCATTGGTACTTAAGAAGCAGTGCATGGATTGCTCTGTGCTGTTGATTTAATAGTGCAACAGCTCCTAACTCTCCTTGAGAAGGCAGAGTGTAGTTGCTTGGGGAGAAAGCACCGCACAAATAAACCCTTTCCCTTTTCTACGCTCTTACACCGCTGCATTTGCCTCGCCTCCCATTCCCTTCCCATGGGTGCTGCTGCCCATGAAGTCAAGGGAATTATGCATTGTACTCTCTAGTACTCCTGGATTCCAGCAGCAAGTCCCAGAGTTATTAATGCACTACAAATGGGCATCCTGGCTCAGCAGAACTTACCCCTGAAGCAGTCTCCAGACTGTGTAACAGCCATTCATTCATGCCAGGGCAGCAGACTTTTCTCCTGTTTGTGGAGAGTAAACTAAAAAGCCAGGGCTCAGTTTGTAGCCATTCTGTTTGTTAATGTAAAAACGTAAGGCTCATGCAAGCCATTGGAATTAATCATAGCAGATTACCCCATGCTACGTTAAGTCCATTTTATGCTGATTCGACTGCCCTGATTTAACAAAGCAGTAACACATTGCATCCAAAATGTATTAAAGTGTACAAAAGAGAAGATTATGACAAAATTCTCTAATGTTCTCATTGTGCTGCTTGTATAGCACAGGTCCTGGTTGCTTGCCTCTGTCGGGGCTTATGGCATTACCCACATGAACTAGAAATACTTCAGCTGTACCTGTTAGCAAACAGGGGGACCATTCAGCGCAGTTAGTAGCACAAAAACTGCTAAAGAAAAGAAATGGATCTCTGCTGAATGGAAGGCCAGTGTGTCACACCAACTATCAGTGAGATGATGAGATAAAATGAAGCTGAAGAATTAATCTTAGCTACTGTGAACTTGGTGAAACCTGTGAGATGCCTTATAAAAGCTGCAACATGCAACATGAACGCATTATACACACACTGATTTTAGTTTAGACACAGTAACATGTATGTGTCACAACTTGCCTTGTCATGCAACTATTTCAAACTACTTGGCTCCCCCTGCATAAAGGAAAAGGAATCCACTATTTACAAGGGAAAAGGTGAACTAAATGTGTTAAAAAACGTCAACAAGAAAGGAGAAACAAGCATTTGCAGTTGCTGCCCAGCAAATTGTGTTACACCAGATGTAAACAACAAAACCCTAAGACCAACCATTTTTTAAAGTTCTTACAAAGGGATACATCCATAGAGAAAAACCAGCTGCAAACCAGTTGTCACTAATGATCTGAGAGAGGCAGAGAGCAAAGGAATCTGAATCTGACTAATTAGAAGCACTATCATTGTAAGCTGTAAGGAAGTAATCGATAAACGAGCAGGCAAGACCAGAGAGAGATGTTTTAACATGGAGCAGAAAGAACCTGAAAAATGAGTCCCAGAGAATCTCCTCAACAAATTCTGACGAATATGATTTCTGCTGTTAAAGGGAGGAAAAGGTTATTTGCTTCCCCTGGGGGAAGGTCAAGGGAGGTGATTCTGCTCCTCTGCTCTGCTGGAGTGAGACCCCGCTGGAGTCCTTAGCACAGGAAAGACATGGACCTGTTGGAGAGGGTCCAGAGGAGGGACACAAAAATGATCGGAGGGATGGAGCACCTCTGCTATGAGGGAAGGCTGAGGGTTGGGGTTGTTCAGCCTGGAGAAGACTCTGGGAAGACCTTACTGCAGCCTTTCAGTTCTTAAAAGGGGCCTATGAGAAAGATGGGGAGAGACTTTTTAGCACGGTCTGTTGTGACAGGATGAGGGGTGATGGTTTTAAACTAAAAGGGGAGATTCAGGCTGGATGGGAGGAAAAACTTCTGCTCAATGATGGTGACAAAACACTGGCACAGGTTGCTCGAAGACACTCATGACCAGGCTGGTTGTGGTTCTGGGCAACCTGATCTAGTTGTAGATGTTGCACTAGATGACCTTTGAAGGTCTCTTCCAACCCAAACTATTCTGTGATTCTGTGATTTTTATGTATGATCAGTAAATTAAGTTCTGGGTAATAATTATGGATATGATAAGCCTTTTTCTTTACATAGCAGACATATACATTTAAATCAAGGGAAGAAAGGAGATCTCGTAACTGTACAAATGGCCTGAAGAACAGTCTCAGGTTTGAATGTAAAATAACAATAACATTTGTAAAAGCAGTGTGACCATTACTCTCATTACTGAGAATATAGACTGACACCATAAATTGCTCTTAAAAGGAAATCCCTTGCAAAGTCAGGATCACCAGTTTCTCTTGGTGCAGTTCAGTCAAGCAGGCAGGAGAGGAGGTGTGAGCCGTAGCAGAAGGGGTTAGTACAGATGTAACTGCCTGCAAAAGCGTATATTTACCATTATGTCTTCAGCAGTTTGAAGAGGAAGGATGAATTACTCTATTGAAGTACTGCTAGCACATTTAGGTCCACATTAAGAGTATAGCCGGCTTTCATTGTAATATACTGCCTGTGTAATATAATGGTATTCTTATTATGGTAATCAACTTTTATCACATAACTGATCCTCTGTAATTTTTCTTTCCAAACAGGGTGAGCAGATATATTTTTCAAATAAGCAAAATACTGTGAAGTGGTTTGGAATGTTCAGTGTATGGTCACTGACAGAGCCCCTTTTAAAACTAGCATTTTTGCCTGCAGCTATGAACAATGACACCAAAATACAAAATAAGCATTAACCAAATGAAGATCACTGAGAGCGTGTGTCCTAACATCACCTTGACATCAGCATACCCCAAAACCCCAAACCTAGCAGTGCAAATCTGAAAACAAATCAAGCTTTGTTCCCTGGAAGCAGTGGGAAAACTTTGGACTTCCTGGGTGTAAACTCTGCTGAGTTTCGAGTGATCATATAACAACGTATTCTGGCCTGTCTGCCTCAAAAAGGACGCAGCATTCTGTGTGCCTCAACAGAATAACATAACATGAATGACTGCAATGCTTTGTGCAATAAACAGCAAAATAGACAGAAAACTCCACTTCATTCTGAAATAAGCAGGAGACACTATACATCCAGAGCTGCACAGAGGACAACACTGAAACATGCAATTAAAGCAGATGAGTGCAGTTCTGGTGTCCTTCCCCTCATTTGCCCCCAAATTATTGTTTTTAACAAGAGTTAAGAATATCTGAAATAACTGAGCTAGCATGACTCCATAGACGCTAACACAGAAATAAGTTGCTTGCAAGTACACAGCAGAAAAAGGCAAAGGTGAGGGCAAATAAGGCATTACAAATAGAACAAATTTTACACGCAATTTTCTTATGGAGCAGTTAAACAGTTCTAAAAAAATGCAAGTTTTTCCAAACTTACCATTATGCATTGTCCATTTTTGAGATTTCAGAGAACATTACTATAATAAATAAACTAGCAACAATTATTCATTCTTACTTTAATGTTGCAAAACCAGATTTTATCATTGATATCTTCTGATTTAGGGTTTTGATTTATCCTTATTTTGTTACGACTTTGTTGCCAAATAATTATTCATGGAAAATTATTACTTTCTAATATTCTTCTGCTTGCACACACAAGTCAGTTACTAAGATTGGATGCTGCTTTAAGTCCAGACAAGGTGATAGGACAATCTGTCTCATGCCTGAATCTCTGCCTACAGATGACTGATGTGTGAGAGCTCAACCCCAATCTGAATTACTTACTATAGAGGGTCCAGGCAAATCTAGTAAATTGATGTGTAGCCCCAGATTTTGAATGCTGTTAAGTATTACAACCTGGGGAGTGTACAGAGACCACAGAATGGAAGAATGCTATATATGTGTTTACAGTGCTTGAAAGGAGTGAAGAATTACTTACCTTTGAGAATTCGTAGTAAGGAACTCTGCTTTAAGTAAAACCAGAGAGCATAGGAACAGTGAAAATCTGTTACATCGTGAGCCTAAGTTGCCTCTCATTTTGTTATTATCAACTCTTAAATGTATAATGATATTTATTGCTTGTGTTGTTTCAGCTAAGAAATTTTACTGCCTTTCCTTTGTGACTAAATGTCACAGTATCAGTTACAAATGTTTTAGTTAGGGTATTGTCTTGGTAATTTTAAACACTCACCTTTCCTTTAGACTACTTGCTTGTTAAAGCTCCCATACAGCAGCCCCTTTCTGCATTTGAAATATAACCACACAGCACGTGCCTAATCTCCTGCCATAGTTCACAGAGTTAACCTGCTGGTCAGCTCTTGTTGCCTTTTAATATTCCAGTTATTTGAACTGGCAGAGTGCTAACGTATCTGTTGATACAGGTTCTCTTTTAAACCTGTTTGACCATAAACCTTCTCTTAATTAAAGAAGAAACTGATGCTGTCATACACCTACCTGACCTTCAGCAGATAAAAGAAACTTTCATTTAGGAAGGTCCCAGCTATATAATATCAAAATTCAAGCCTGAAAATGTGAAATTGCAGAGGGACCAAGCATTTGAAAGCATTTCTACAAAAGTGAAAGACTTTTGTTCAACCCTCAATGTTTTTCATCTTAATAGTGATCAAACTTGTGGCAAAAAAAGGCAAAGAGCATCCTCACTGAATCAGTGGGAGCATAGCCAGGAGTTTGAGAGATGTCATCTTTACCTTCTATTTGCCATTTTTAAACTACATCTTAAGTCCTGTGCCCAGTTTTTGGCTCCCCATTACATGTAAGATACTTACTGTATGTAAGATACACACAGGCTTGAGTTCAGCAGGGGTCCACCAAGCCAGCAAGGGAGTTGTCACACATGATGTAAGAGGAGAGTTTGAGACCTGGGTTTTTTTGACAGCGTTAGGAAGAGAAGACTGAGGGGAGACCTTATCGATGTCTGCAACTACCTGATCCACGTACATGGAGAAGATAGAGCCAGATGCTTTTCAGGGGTGCATACTGGCCAAATGAGAGGCAAAGGACACGTCTTGGTAGATGGGAAGTTCAGCTCAAGTATTAGGAAAAACTTCTTTTCCCCTGTGGATGATCCAAAACTGGAAGAGACTGCTCAGAGAGGTTGTGGACCTTCTGTCATTGGGGGCATTCAAGACTCAACTGGACACTGCTCTCACCTAAGCTGGTCTAACTAAACCTGTTTTGAGTATGGTGAGAGCCTTGACAGCCTCTAGAGGTCCCTTCCAACCTTATCATGCTGTAATTCTAACTACAAGCAGAGTTTAGTTGACTCCTCAATTCAGCTGGTATTTTCAGACTGAAAAGTGAACAGAAATTACTCTTTCCTTCTAGAAGGAGTCACACACTGAACAGCCCATAAAATCCTTTGCATGTAGAAACACATATAATTTCCAACGCATACTGCCATGTCATTAAAGAAAAGCATTGTTACAGATGAATGTCTGAACTGCCTTTTCTAGAAACATCAGACCAACAAAGAAAGTAATACATGCCAGTTCAGAACTTCTGAACTGCTGTTTGGCATTGTAAGCAGCACTACAGATCCAGGGCCAGACAAACCAGTGCAGGATGCAGCTCTCACAAGCTCCCAGCTCGGCCAATGCACCACTAAAACAAAGGCACATTAAAAGATACCAAATTTGGCCAGTGGCTAAAGTCTGCTGTAAAATACTTTGAAAGGGGAAAGCAAGAACTTCTGGAACCCCACTGCTCACACATAAAATCAAAATGGTGTCTTGTTTACAATATCAAGGTACTGCTTCATAGGCTCAGGAGCACTCCCTTGCAATGAAATACGAGGGCATCAAATGGTGGCATCAGTATCAGCAGCAATTTCTCAAATCCTTGAGAAAATTGAGATTATTTGGTACTTTGTCTAGTTTTTCACTGCTGTGTAGAATGGGATATATCAACTTTGACCTGGTAAAGAATTCATTCACTGCTTGTAAATATCTGAAGAAAGAATGGGGAATCATATTCATCTTTTAAAGATCACAGCTTGCAAGAGGAAACAATGGTGACTGTCTCTATTTGCATTTCCTTGTGTTCTTTGGCTAATAAAGTCTAGGTGATAACAGAAATTCCTACAGTGAAACCATCTGTTCATAGGAATGAAATAAAAACCTGCAGTCACCCACTATCTCCATCTTTAGTCAGGACTTCTGTCCAGCTCCCTGTGATTACCTGGAAACTCTGAAAGCATTTAATGAAATCAGCAGAAGTACTTCCTAAAAGAAAAATACAAGCTGATGCTTAAAGTGCCTGGTGAAGCAACGTGAGAAAACTCTCATATAAAAACAGTTGCATATGCCACAATATGTCCCAAATTCTCCACTTGATTAAATTAGATGAGGATTGTCCCCATAACTCATTTCACTGCAGTAGTGCATGGAAGTGTAGATGATCTTTTCAGCAAGCTTTGGGAAACATTATTAGCTTCAAAAATATACTATTATTCAGAGCTGCTTCTGAAGGATAATAGGGGAACTGTACAGTATATGCAACATCAATGTCACATCCCTGCTACTCAAAAAAACCTGTGGACAGGTTGGAGAGGGTCCAAAGGAGCCATGAGGATGATCAGAGAACTGGGAAGCCTGCCATAGGAGAGAAGGCTGAGAGAACTGGGTTTGTTCAGCCTTGAGAAAAGAAGGCTCAGAGGGACCTTACCATCATGTTCCAGTATTAAATGGGTGACTGCAAAGAAGACGGAGACTCCCTTTCTACAGTGAGTCACAAGGGGTAATGGGTAGAAGATACTCCCAGAGAGATTCTGATTGGACACAAGAGAAAGATTTTCCAGTGAGTCATTAGAACAATCTTCCCAGGGAAATGGTGGATTCCCCAACATTGGAAACTTTAAAGCTTCAACTGGACAGTGCTGACACACCTAGTAGGTCATGCTATAAAGCTTGGACAAAATGATCCTTGAGGTCTCTTCCAATCTGGTGTTCAAAGATTATATGATCTTCCTTCTGGACAACTCAGATAAACACTGAGTTACTTAGACCTGCAGTAGGTGAAACTATCAAGAAGTTCCAATGTATGCCCCCAATGTATGTAGAGCAATTCTCACATTTCTGTGTGAAGATATGGCATCCAGGAAACAAGTTCTTCAACAAGGATAGATAATAATCATTACATCAAAATAGTAAGATGCTGAGGTCAGCTTTACCAGTCATAAAAGAATCAAAATGGAGTCCCAAAGTACCTTTAAATTACAAAAATCCCTTCAAAGTTTACCTAGAACACCTTGAGTCATCAGATCACACATTATTCCCTTCAAACCCAGCAAACTATTCCCCAAGTAATTCTCAGTACAGGCAGCACCTCCACCAGAAATAGATTTAACTTCTACTTAACCTCTACTATCAAAATTCAAAGCAAAGTGGAAGCAAGGACTTTACATGAGCCAGATCCTAAGCCAGGAGCAGAACTAAGCTGCCAAATGCTAATGTATTTCCCAATTAGCTGCAGTTGGTACTGAAAGTAGGTGATGGATCAGCACTCTGTGGAAAGCTATGAGCCAGAGCCAATTGGATGGATGTACAGCACCTTTGCATTTGAAAGTGGTGACCTGAATATCTTTACAAGAAGCATGGGCCAGAGAGAATTGTTATTCCCTGTATATTCAGACTATGGGTATAATCCCAGGAAACAACCAAACAGTGGATAAATAATCTCTAATAGTTCTGCCAGTGTAGCCAAGACATTTTGAAGCAGATATAAATGAAATGCAGATATTATTCACCTTTTCCAGGAACTCCCATTTAAATTTCGCTCTTTACATTGAGAAAGAGATGCTTTTCACAGCCTGCTGTAAACTAAGCAACGTATAATTTAGCACAGTTTTAATGGCTAGAATAATGAACAGGAATCTGCCCTTCTAAGACAGTCATGAAGGAGAACTGAAACAAGGTTTTCTGCTTTCTGTCAGGGGGAGGGTTTTAAAACTTCCTCTGTAATTGATCAACCATGATTATCTGCCAGTTTATACACTGCATGCTACTTCCACATGCTTTATCCTCAGCAATCCATCAGGCTGCTTGGTGATACAAGGACAGAGTAGCGTGGAAGTAGCAACAAACAGAATGTTTAAGTGTTAATTTGATAATTTTGTAATTTGAAATTAATGGAGTTCTATGTTCTACATTATTAAAAAACACCTCTAGCACAAGTCAATCGTGGCTTGATAGAAACATGACTGTGATGAAATCGAAAGCACAGACAGGATTATGCACTCCAAACTTCCCTACATATGTCATATTTCAGATGGATCATTGTGCCTCCTACTCTCATAGGCTGAATTTCTTGAACCCTTACAGGTTTCCTTTTTGTCACAGCCATCCTGCTCCCTAGTCCTTGGGGTTTTATGGGGGTTTTTGTGTGCTGTCCAGCTCCCACCATGATTACAGGAAAGCTGATGATAAGGTAGGTGTTTTCTCCTCTGTTACACAACTTTTCTATTTTACACTACAAAACCTTCAGCACTTAAAGTTACATTGGTTTGTTGCTTGCTTTTCTAAAAACTAATAAACCCAGTCTTTGGCACAGCAGATTTATCTTTTTCTTGTGTTATGACTCAGGATATAAATGTGCTTCGCTCATGTTTAGCCTTAGAACATACCCTACGGCTATTTTAATACCTTAAGTACCAAGTATCTTCCCTCTTAATAGCTGCCCATTTCTTTAGTGATAAATATTAATTCTACAGGTCTATAGCTGCCTACATCCCTCCTTTTACTTTTTTGGAGTATTAAGAGTATTAGAATTTTCCCCTCTGATTTTTTTGTGTGTGTGCATTCCTACACTCCTAGTTTCGGGAACATCACTGTTAATGATGGAATGAGCTATTTCAACAAAATCATTGAAACCTGCAAAGCACAGGTTGAATTTCCCTATGATCTTTCAGTGTTTATTTCCTTAATCTTTACCACGAGCTATTAGCAGTTTTCCAAGTTCATCAGTCATTTATAATGTGGAAGGCATATTTATTCTTGACTTTTGCCTTGGGGAACAGCGCTGCATTGCCTAATAAATGCACATGATTCCTAGTGACAGAAATTAAGTTTGGCTGCATTATGCAAGGATATGTTCTAACCATAATTTCTATCTCTAAAAAGACTCAATGTAATGTGAAAAAGCTACATGGCTTTTTCAGTCATCTGACACAAAAAATTTCCCATGAGAGCAAAACCAGAAAGGACTCCTTGAGACTGAGAATATTTAAAGACAACTGCAAAAGTAATGATGGGAACCACACATTCCAACACAAATGCCAGGAGCAATCCCCTTTACTTGGATACTTAAGAGGGCATGATCTGCCCCAAACATTTTTAGGTTTTTGGAGGTGAAAGTTCTGCTCTCACTATGCATTTCCACTGAAATATAAAAGAAGAATTGATGAAAAGATTACAGCAAACTGGCTGAGGTAAGTCCCAAGGAGAGGACTGAGGCACACCATAAAACACGGATATTCAATGGTCTTATCATTGTTGTGGCACAGAATTTGTACATTGAAAAGAAAACAGACTAGCGCATGCATTGGCTATTTTAGGCAGAGATAAACATCACTGACAACCACTTATAATGGCTCAAGCATGTAAAAAGTTCTGGAGCCTTTTCATCATAAAATATTACACACCCAGTGCATAATGATTGGCAAAATATGTTTACATGAAATACATGAATATTAAACAAGCAAAATGCTGAGCTGCCAACAGAACTGTATGGGTTAATAGGTGGTTTTTAGAAAGCCTTTTCAGACAAAGCCTCTGAAGGTTATTGTGTTATCTCATGAATCAGTTGGTAAAATGTTTTGCCAATGAATGTAAGGAAGTTTAAAGCTGCTGGCTTTCGCCTACCGTACCAAGATCAGTCTTAAGATCTGTTGGCAGACTTAACTTTCTTGATCCTTTAACTGAAACAACAGAAAAAGGAGAAAGGCAGTTGTTAATCAGTAAGAAAGAAAAAGGAGTGAGGGAAAACAACATGCCATCTTCTGGTTAATACCATATTGCAAATGTGTAGAATATTGCTTTGTTTTTTTCAATCAGCATCTAGAGGCAGAATTCTGGTTTCAGTATTTTCATGTCCACCATTCAGCAAAAGAAATGTAATCGAATAAAAAAGCACTGGAAAAAAACCTTACTCCAGAAGTGAATGGTGTTTTGCACAGCTTTGGCTGTGTGCTGCAATATCTTACCTTGTGACGACAGGAATGATTAAAAAAACCCAGAAAAGCTGGAGGCAAATACTGCTTATGCAGCATGTCACAAATATTTAAACACCTGGAAACCAATCTAATAACAGGGTGCAATGAAATGATGAGTTCTGATGACATCATACCTCAAGATACCATTTGAACAAGAGAGGGCATATTGTACAGATGACGGAGACAGAACACACTATTGTAATATTACGGAAAGGAAGACAGATTGCACAGAAACGAAATACAAGAGCTTCAGGATACAATATGGTGTTATCTAGACATCCAAATACTGATCTGAATTTACTTCAGATTTCATTATCTGTTGTGTTCCAATTATGCCCTCAAAACTATGATTTTGCTTCTGTTCAAAAATGTTTTCATTTCCTTACACAAGAGCACATTTTCAACAACAAACACCAAAGAACTGAAATGAAGCATGTCTTGTAGCAGTCAAAGTGGCATTACATTAAAAGAATTCCTTTAGAAATCTTTAACTGATTATTCAAAGATTTAATCTCCAATATAGTTCTTTCATTTTGCACTCAGTCAGTACTTTTCCACATTGTTTTCGGGCTTTTACCCCTTACTCATACTGTCTGTTAATGGAAGCAAACAATGCAGTAGTTGCTAGCTAGCTTACTTCTGAAGAGAGTTCCACATGGCAAGGACCACAGTGATAGGAACACTGGGACATATGAATACAAGGAACAAGTCCTTTGTAATTTCTATTTGATAAGCTTTTAGGTCAGAAGGATGCCCAAAACAGCCACTTACCATTTCAAGTCACAAAGCTCCTACATAGAAATTCTTTTGCAGTGTCATAAACTACAAAGCCTGCAATGTGGCAAAAGAAAATACCAGCTGGCATCTATGTTAGATGGTTTTCTTTCTTTCTTCAGAGAAGAGCAGGGGAGCCCTTTAGGCTCTTGAGCAACGTTTTGGTACCAGCAGAACCAGCAGAGCCCTCCCAGTAATCCATTTTTAGCTGTCATTTTAACTGGATGCTTTGGGACAAAGCAAAGAGATCTCTTCAGGTCAACCAATATCAAAATATTTATCACTAATACTACCACATGAAATTTCACAAATTTGGATACCAAGTATTCAGCTCCTACACCCATTTTAGGCATTCTCACAAAGGGCAGCTTGATTTTCACAGCAGCCTTTTAAAAACATCCCATTTATCTGAGCAGCCGTCATACACAGGTTGTGAATACTACTCCGTAAAATCAGTGCTTTGCTATATAGAAAGAAGCATCACTTGTGAGATAACCTCCTTTGAAGGAAAGGACAACATCTGGCCCAACGAACCCTCTGAAAAAGGATTACCAATTCCTAAGGAAGACTGTAGGACAACTTTACTTACAGGTGAGGATCTAGATTAGGGTATTTCAGAGCTACAAAACCTAGCTGCATTTAACACCAAGGAGCTTCACTAATGCTGCCATCATGGAGGCTTTGAGCTTTCAGAATTGGTGGCTTAGCCTCTTCTGTTAAAAAGTATTTCTCTGTAACAGGAATTATGCTTTTTGTGTTATATGCCACAGATGTTCCAAGTTATGTCTGACTGCAAGACTGCAGAAATAGCTCCCAGCTATTTGTGTGCAGTCTCATACAGCACATGCAAAGTATGCACTTTCTGATTCCTCTGGAGGACTCGAAATAGGCTTGATTTGGGAGCTGCCACAGCTGTGCACAGCCAAAATAGGCACACCATACTGAAAGCAGCAATCTAATACAGTCTCAGGATGCTGGAAAGACTGAGGATCAGAAAGGAGCATGCAGTTGATCAGTTGGTTTACAGGTATATGAGAAGAGTAGAGGGTGAGTAGAGGACATGGTGAGTAGGGGTCTAAAAGGCACAGGATGAGGAAATGAAGGAGGTGCAGTTGAGGAAGCCAGCAGTTATTCCTACCACAGCCTCCACCACCAAATTTGGAATTTTTTGGTGTAGGACACGATTGTGCTAGGTAAAGCAGGGACCACTGTCAAAACCACAAGTGTAAAAACAAAAAAGAATGGCTGGTTGCTTTCATGCTTTACTGTGATTAACACTGGGGGTAAAATTATCTTCACTATTAAACTGATCAGTGTGGATATTATTATATAGCTACTACCATATAGCCTATTTTTAGTACTCAAATCATGTGTGTTTTACTATCTCTACATTTATGATAAAGGAGGATCATGTATGTAAACTTCTCTTGCTGCAAAAGAGCTTTTGAAATCCAGTGTAAGTATGCAGCGGAGTGCAAAGGTTCAAGAGGCTAGCAGAGTTGTTTGTTACCATTATTTGTTTGCATTCATGCTGGCAGCCGCTGGTTTAAACTGTGATGCCACAGTGAAAAGCAAGACAGACCCTCCCCAAAGAGCTTAATGTGTTAACAGTCAAGTTATCCAACTGTGGGGTGAGAAGGAGGCACAAACAGAGTTAACAGGTATGGTCTTGCAGCTAGCTAAGCTGAGCACCCAGTTTCCTCACCTGACAGTGTGGTATCTTGTAGCCATATGGTTCCTATCAGTCTTTCAGTGAAAACAAGAAGGCACAACCAACAAACAAACAAACAAACGCATGCTCACAGCTATGACATTCAGTGGTGTGCTCCCCTCAGGTATTACAGCAGGACTGTGTTCAGAGAACTTAGTATCATTCAAAATGAATACAGCCCTTCATACAGCTCCTTCTCTTAGGGAGCTGCTCCCTGTGTAACACTTTCCAATGCCAGTCCTAGCTCCCCACTGCTAAAACAGGGATTTAAGAGCCTAATGTTTAGCTACCTAATTGGACAAGGTACACAGTAAGGTCCTGGATATCTGACTGCTGGAGCTCAGAGCCAATAGAGACATCCCTTCTCCTTTGGTGGCCTCAGGCAGAGCACCCCAGGCTGTGCTCTCCTGTGGGAGCTACTTTCAAGCTGAACTTCACTCTTGCTCTGCCCTGAGTTACAGCTATCACCGCACTGCTGCGCCCCTGTGCCTGGCCATGGTTCTGCTGATCCTCCCTTGTCCCTTGTTATCATCAGGCAATGCTTGGCCCTGGTCATCCTCCCCAGAGCTGCTCAGCTCCCTTGCTTAGCTCCTGTCTCCACTGTCCGTAGGGGCTGCTGGCCTATGCTGGGGGGCTCAAGCCCCATTGAGCTATGCACCATGGGCTGCATAGCGTCCACCTCTCCCCTGCTGCTCCCCCTAAACCAGACTCCAAGGCCCAAAAGCAGATCCCCATTTCCTTCCCTTTGCCAGCTCATACTGCTCTCTGTTCCTTGCTCATCCCTACATGTTTCAAGATCTTAAGCAAGCGTGAATTCATCTGAGCAGAAAACCCCCTCATCACACATCAGAAAAAGTGATAAAATGCACCTTGCGTTCACAGTGCAGGAGCTAACCTCTCTTTAATGATTAATTTGCCTTCTGACTAGTCAACATTCTTTTGATGTAATATACAAGAGAAAACGGTTATTCTGGCAGTTATCAATTAATAAGTTACAAATTACATCCTATGATTTACACACACACAAACTGTTTTGAAACATTTACTTTCTTTCATGAGAATACAGTTTTCAAACCGAGTAAAATATCTTCATCTACTTTGAAGTTACCCGTGAATTAAAGAAGAGTGATTGCATTAGAAACTTCATAATACTCTTTTTGAAACAAAGCTATTTAAACACATTTCCTGTAGGGAAGTAGGAGTCTGGCACGGGCCTAATCCCAGCAGATATAAGCAGTGGAATGAATCAGGGTAACAGCACTTGGAAATCACAGCACATATAAATACTCTTAATGTTGCCATTAGGGACCTGTTCTAAAGCTCATGGGAATCAACTGTGGAAATATTTACTTAGTCTTCTCTAAGACTTATAGTCTTAAAAGCATTTTGGATGTGAGCCCCAGTATGAAGGTGAATCCTTAAGAAAAAACACAAATACACTTTCATTTGAGAACATGCATTTGAGAGGTCGCTCTCCTGTACATGGGCTGATGGTCTTTGAAAGAAGTCTAAACTACCCATTGCATCTTACACAACAAAATTAAATGACCTCTCAAAGATGCACTTTCTTGCGCTCACAGTGTATTTGCTACTACAGACTTCAATATAAAGCTGCATATATATGACAATAAGGGATCCATATATTATACAATTATGTATGTTATACCTCTAAGAGCCCCTGAACAAATTTTCCTAATGAGGTGATAAAAATAAAGGTAAACTTTAGTGGACTGGGTACTGGGTTTAATACATTATATGGTAATTAACTGCAGTACTGGATGTAGCACCATTTACACTATGAGTGCACACAAGGCCTCAGAGTTCTTTATGTCGTTTTTGGGCTACTGAGTTCTCACATGTCACTTTAGAGCGAATGTAGTACAAAGCCCTAACCTACAATCTCCAAATCACAACAATCAAAACACAGTTTGATTTTCTGTATTGAAAGTACATGGCCCGCATGACAAAGATATTCTGATGGCATTGAAAATTCCTCATCTCCCTGTTCTTTATATGATCTGAGGGGTGTTTTTAAGCCAGTCAAATACTATCAGATGGCATGCCATGCTGCATCACTGTTCTCACAAAATGTACTTAATATAGATAAGTATTTTGGGTTTTTTTGAAGTTTTTTGTTCCACAATTTTTAGCAATGTTATTCCATGAATATCGCTATTCCTGCAATACTTTCAAATGGCTTTAGGAACTTTTTGCCTTCCTGCACAGTACTGAAGAATGCATCGCTATAGTATTTAATTACTAATTTATTATATTTCTCTTTGCCTACCATTCTTACAAAGCAAGGTTGGCATTTCTCCATTTGCTGCTACCCTCTGTGTGGCCAATTCTGTGAATTTTAGAAACATTTTCATCAAATGGTTTAATTTCATGTTCTCATTGAAAGACTTTCAGAATAGGAATCTCTCCAGAGTACAGCATACTCCCATAACAGAGCTTGCGTGCCCTGCACTTTATACCAAAGGCAAGACTGGTATTAAAAGGATTCTGACTGTTGAATCTGTAACTATGCAGATTCATCAGTTGTGTGCTACAAGAAAGAAGTGTTAGCCAGCACAGAGGCTGATGCAGCTGGGAGGCTATGCTGAGAAGTACCACGTAGTTTCACTCCCAAGTTCTTGGGGGTCACGAGTTTGAGGTCTTTGTTGCAGATGATTAGACTGGATTTTGCCCATTTAAGAGCAGGTACGCCAAAGCAAAATTGGATTAATTTTCCATTAAAAACATAAGAAATCTCTCACAGTAAAAGTAAGTTCTATTTTTAAAAAAGCAGTTACTTCTAATAATAGTTGCTACCTACAGAATTGCACCTGATTTCACATTTTAAAGGTTCAAAAATAGCTTGGAAAACCACAGGGAAAGGCTAAAATAGGAAAACATTCACAAATATGCCATGTTTTCCATGCTGAATAATCTCCAAAACAGAAAAGCAGAATAAATTTTGGAGCAAAGGATCTTAAATTTATCTAAATTCTATATTTCTGATCAATAGCAGAATGAAAAATAGAACTGCAGAAAAAGTAAATTGCCATAGTTGTCATTTATCATTATAAAACTAAGCACATACACACATGTATACCAAGTCAGTGATTTCTTAGTTTTCAGTGAAAGGAAAAAGAGAGAATGCAGCTCATTTCTGGAAAGAAAACTAAAAAGATGAGTCTCAGTGAGCCTCTGAATAAATAGTCTGATTATACTGAGTTATCTATCAAATATTTTAAAGACAATATCATGAGTTTCTGAGGCCCAGCTCAAGCATTTGAACTCCTAGTGTTATACCATTATTATACACTATTTCACTTTGATATTCCCATGTCTACAGAATTTGTGTTGCCAACAGTGCAAGGAAATACATCTTTCAAAAACAGCTATTTTCTTTTAGATGTTTCAAGAAATACTTTTATTAGCTTTAGGATTTTGTGAATTACTGATTAGTGAACTGCATTCAAGATGAGTGCGTCCTGTTTCGATAAAGAAAAATGTGTGAAATAGTAAGAGAAGACTTGAATAGCATATTTGTGGGAACTTGTTAACATAACTAAGGAAAATACTTACCAAACTATAAGGAAATGTAGTGTGATACACATACCACAAGCAAAATGAATGTATCATAGAATCACAGAATGGATTGGGCTGGAAAGGACCTTAAGGTCATCAGTTCCAATCCCCTGCCATGGGCAGGGACACCACACACTAAACAATGTCACTCAAGACTGTCCAACCTGGCCTTGAAAACTGCCAGGGATGAAGCATTCACAACATTCTTGGGCAACCTGCTCCATCATCCATCCTGTTCAAGTTACACATCCTTATTTCCCATCACGTTTAAAAGTCAGCTATTAGAAAACAGCTGTAAGCAGCTATCTTTAAGACAGTGAACTCACATTGAAGAGATTAATGCAGACTAGGCACTTGCAGAAAAAGTCTCTCAAAATGAGATGAACTCCACCTTCTGAAGTACTATGGGTAAAATGGGAAACAGTTATTCATTTTTAAACGGCCAAAATTTCCCTGCCAGGTCAAAGTGGTTGATAAGCAAATATTGTAATTTGAGGTTATGTTTCCACTGTAAATGATGTAACTGAGGCACTGGGTTTTAATGGTTCAAATTCATCCTCTCCATATTGCTGGCTTTTAAAGCTAATTTTTCTATGCGCACATATGCATAATACATACAGAGAATTATAAAGACTCCACTGAAAAAAAGAAGTCAGAAAGCCTTTTAACGAAGCAGAGTAAAAAGTCTCTAGAAGGAGGATATAGGAATATATCTGCAATGATATATCTGCACGATATATGACATTTGTTAAATGTTTTCATGCTCTTCACCTCAAGATGCACCACGTACATTTAATTTTCCTTTAAGTAAACAGACTTAGGCTTTAATTGTGCTATGTAATAAGCACTTCTGCAGTAAATTCTTCTCGCTGGAATTGTAACTATGCACTTCACTTCTCAGGGACTAATGAAACACAGTGACGCATGACATGAATGGCTTATACAGACTGCAGGAAGAGAAGCCAGTCACCTTTACCTGAAGTGGGAGACTTGCAACGCTCTAGCTCCAGGGAAACTGGACTGTCACTGAGTTCAGTCAGGCCTGAAAAAATGGAGTTAAAAAGTTAAGTTACAATCTAACAGGGCATGCTCCAACTTTCGTGGTTGATGATATTCTGCACTTCAAAGTCAATTTGGAGAAAGGAATGGTGTGAAACGTAAAGAAAATAGGTATTTCAGATAACAGCAGTTAGCAGGCTGTCACTGCAGGAGTTTAGGTCTGATTTTAAAATCACACCTTTTGCCAACTCAGATTTGTTTTTCTAGCCCCTCAGGGTAGACAAACAGTGATTGTATCTAACGAGAGAAAACAAGTAAATAGAGTTTAAAATTTCAATGTCTGTGATATGAATCAAAGTAGTTCATCCCTGTCAAACTGATGTGGAAGCAACTCTATGCTTTCAACTACTGCAGAACACAGGAAGAAAACCTTAAAACAGGGGGAGAGATGCTGCCTGAATCTAAGAATTTTTGCACAAGATCTTGATATATTGTTTAGAAGTATTTGTGAGGAACTCATTTGCAGCAGTCTGTCATGGAAGACAGCAACAAGTAGGGTAACCTTAATTTACACTGCTTAAACTTGGGCTTGGTACTGTGATCAAACTAAGATCCATCTTTGGCACAAGCTGCATGTACAAGTTCAACATGCCTTTTTGGCCTGATAGGGAGAAAAACCCTGAGCTAGTGCTACCCTCTGCATGGGCTAACTGTGGATGAACTGGGCATGGCCACACCTTTCCAAATGTACCCTTCCTACGTATCCTGTGGTGTCCTATGGCTTATATCAAGTGGTTCACACTTGTTACACGGAGCTCTGACACTTCATGCTGTTAGGCTACTTGGGACTGGCAGACAGCCCAGCACTAGACATCCATCTGCTAGCAGTGGGGACCGATCCCTTAGGTCAGATAGCCTAGTGAACATTAGCCCACACTGATGCGCATTACTGTCATATTAATACTGTGTTTACAGACACTTTGCATATGTTGTGTACTAGAACTCAAACGTCTATCACGACCTTTCAATATGCTTTAATCTGGCACTATGTCTCCTGCAACGTGACATAAGTTAATTGTTATGGCTTCTGGACCCTCGGGCTCAGAGACTCCCATCTCTAAAACTCATAGGGACTTCTGTTTTTGGTCACCAGTGCTGTTGTTTTTCCATTAAAACAGTGGGATGCTAGTGTAAGCACTGATATTTTTCTTACAGTGTAATTGTGAACTGCTCTGAGAAATGGGGAGAATCTAGAGCCCCAACCAGCAGAATAAAAAGTTTCTGCCATGAACAAAGCTACACAAGTGCTGGAACAACTCTGAGCACTTTGGAAAACCAGCATTGATTTGCCCTGTTAAGTCATTAGCAATGACAGGTTTGTCCCTGACTTTTAAACAGTAAAAGATCAATCTGGACACTAATGTTGCAAACAGAAAACTTTGTATTTTGAGAAACGTATCCGAATCTTTCTTAAATTCAAATTTGAATTTGTGAGAGGATTTCATATTCCAATCAATTTTGAGTCCAGTCACTTTCGAGGCTACAAGAGAATTCAGGAACTGCAACCATTCAGGGAGCCTCTCTATGCACAGCTTTCTTACCAAAGCCCAGAGTCAGGCAGAAGAGCAATTTGCTGTATGTACCTAGAGATTTGGAACGTAATTGGTTTTTGCTGCAGAACTGTCTGCAAGGTACAGTGGGAGGGAGTCTGGCACATCTGCATAGCATCAGAGGCCTTGGAGAAACAAATTAATTATTGAACCGTTTCTTTTGTAAATGCAGCATTGGAAATACTGAAGTTTTTACACTCTGGCTATGCTGTTGTGATTAATGAAACCCTTCTAAGCTTTGCTCAGTTACTATTGATGATATTTACAATGTCAAATGCCAGCTCTGATTTTGCTTCTAAATAGTTTCCTTTTTCCCTTTTATTGTTTTTTATGAAGCCACTGACTTAAGTAGGACAGACACCAAACCACTGTTCTGAAAACCCAAGAGCAACCACTGGGAGAATACCACAAGCTCTTCATGTTTGGTATCGGCTGTACAACATACAACAGTAAAGATTTTATGCTATGGTATTTAAGAATGGTGAACATGTGAACTTTTCTACAAATCTGGACTTGTTGTCAAGCCACTCTCTATCACCTCTAACAATGACCAAACCCCTAAACAAATCCAAAACCAACCCAAGAAGTGCAGTAAGCCCTCATGTTAAGCCTAAGTGGTAATATGTGCCCTGCACAAGGGCATGAATCTCAGACACTTAGATTTGCTTAAGCACTTGTAGATTTTCTCCTGCCACAAATCTTTCTTGCTCAGAAATGAGTTCTTCTAATCATTCATCTATATACCCAAAGTATTTTTTAACCTTATGAATTCTAAATCCCAGAGATGTTATACGCAATGAAGCGCACAACTGGCATTCACTGAAAGGAATAAGCATATACTCATCAAATTACCTTTGATTCCATTAAATGTTGTCTTTTGTTTCCCTTTCAAAGCTCTCATGCTTTTCTTTGTACTCCTGCTTATTTTCTACCGTTGCTTCCATTTTAAGGGAACCAAGCTAAATCTTTACTATAATTTCTCATGTATAAGTATTTCCACACAACTCAGCTTCCCCTGAACATGTGAGAGACTAAAACAGCTCCTGAAGTTGGACTACAAAACCATTTTCACTTTTGATTTTGGAGCTCTGTAGGCCCAATACGTGTCTCAGAAGCTTTTAGCTTTTTTTAGCCCCCAAAGCCCCTGTAACAGCAAATTTTGAGTCCAGGTAGAGCAACAGCATAGCAGCAAAGCTGAGCACAAATAACTGAGATTGGCATAAAGGACCACCTGTGAGAAGATACACCCATTGACATTATAAAGAAATTGGGTTTGATTTGAACAAATTATAGACATGAAAATAATGCAAGATGTAAATATGATATAAGGCATTATGGATACTTTTCAAGGTTTACTCTGATTCCCATTTCCTCTCTATTAAAGGCCAGAAAAATGTACTGCCTAGTATGGGGTAACAACTTTCATAAGCTCTTAACTTCAAATGATTTTTGAAATTTTAAGTTTCTATCTCTGATTAAATGACTCAGACTGATCATTGAATTAAAAACACCCAAAGTCTTTGCTTATAAATAAATGAATTACAAATAAATCATCATAAATATTCACAAGCCAATAAATCAGACTGCTGTTATCTTAATCATAGAATAGTCAAGGTTGGAAAGGACCTTAAGATTATCTAGTTACAACCCTGCTGCCATGGGCAGGGACGCCTCTTCACACAATTCAGTGTAACAGTGGTAATTCAACCATACTGTTTTCTTTATGCATAAGTATGATGCATTCTTTGGGAATGACAGTTTAGAGTATAGCTGTCAATTTAAAACTTAACCTATATTAGCTTCTACTGTGTTGTCAGGAGGGATTTAAAGCATCAATTACTGATATGTAATGACTCATAGCACACCATTTTCTGCGTCCTCCTGTCAGACCAAGGTTACTTTTGCTCCCATCTCCTCTAGGGACTGGCCTGGATTAGGAACAAGGAGTTCTCACTGAAAAGCCTCCGTTCTGTAAAGTATTTTCCACTGGATCGACATCCTTTGAACTTGCCAACTCTTTAGCTGCTCCATAAAGACTATTTATTTTCTTGTTTTCCCAACAGATGGCATGGATTTCTAACAGGAGATGCAAATTTCTCTTGCAAGTCAGTATTTTTACATTCTGCTGCACTATTTTTCTAGATGCTGTAAATGCATTTGTTTTAATATTTGACTATCTTATCTACCACTAGGTACCACATGCAAAACTTGATTTGAATTGAAGAAAATAAATAACAACCAAACAACAATATTGTTGTGCACTACTGCAGGGAGAGCTTACTTGTTTTGGCTCGGCATATATTCTTGCTACAAAGGAAGGTGGCTGCCAGCAGATGCTACATCAAATGGAACAGGTCATCAACATGAGAAAGCTACCTCCAGCTCTGTACTTACCCTCATCTGAGCCTCTTGTTTCCCCCAAATTAATTCCCCTGACAGGACAATTGCTTCCGTCTCTCCCATTACGTATGTCTAGAACTGATTTCTCCTACGTTTCTCCAATTTCTTCCCTTCTTGTTTCTCCCTTCCCCCTTTCACTTCTCAGACCAGAGAATGTGCTGTCTTAATGCTCTAAGTCCATCCTAGAGGCTTTTTAGTCTAGCTTACACATGTATATGTTACTCTTATCAAGCTTTTTATAGATTTATTGCTAAAATTCAAAACAATTATTCCACCAGAGTGTTCTGCATACTGGATGCTGCCCTTGACACTGTTGATTATGTCTTTCCTTTGGAAAACCTCTCTTCTGCAACATAGTGCTTCTCTTCCCTGTTTGATCCTACCCTCACCTTCCTTCTTCACTTGCAGAACATCAACACTTCCTTTATCTCTCTATCCCAGTATTTGAGGAGACACTCAACTATTAAAAAGGCAGTAAATATCTTTTGTTGACACTAATGATTCATAACTACACATCTCTAACTTGGATTCCATCCATCCAAGTTACAGTAGCGCCCGCATCTTTCTCAAATTGACTCACAAATGTCCAAACATTAACTTAAGATTGTCAAGATGAACTCTTGTTTTTTAACTTTCTGCTAAAGTCTTCTCTTTGCTACTACAGCACAATTAACAGCAACACTCTCTTCCCTGATACTCTAATTCATAATATTGTTTGGAACGTCACACTTTAGTATCTAGCCTGAATCTGATAATTCTTCTTTCAAACCAACTCCAAAATGACAATAAAAGTCTAAGTATCTTGCTCATTGATAATCTCTTCTTTGTCTTCATGGCCTGCAAGTCTTATTCTCTCAAACTGATCCTCATGAAATTATCTTCCTGGTTCCTTTCTTAATTGAATCAACCCCTGATAAGTCTTCCCATCAACTTCCATTTTCATTTATATAATCCTCAAAACTTTAGTCCTAATGCTTACATTAATGCACGACTGCTCCTGCTTCTGCCTTAATAATATCAGCTTCAACTGCACAGTTTCCAAAAATAATGTTTTCCTTTTCCCACCATCATCACTTACGAGAAGAGAGAAACTAAATCCATTCTCAGAACCCCTCTTAAAACTCTTATCTCAGGTAAGTCACATAACAAAGCATAACTTCAGTATGACACAGGATGATATTTTTAGTCTATGACATGTTCTTGCCCTGTTCTTTACCGCCTGGTGCATCTTTCAGATCACACAATACTTACTCCTGTAGAAGTACTGAATGGCAAAAGCAACAACCAAATAATTTTTGAGGGAAGAAATGGAGCTGTCAGTGTTCTTGCATATGAGTCAGACTCATACTCTTCAATTACAACGGACACAAAAAGATTTTGTGGACTTTTCTGATTTTGGGCTTGAAGATGGAAACAGGATCATATATTTTCAGCTGTGAAAAACTCTATGGTCTGTATTTGTAATTTTTAATGAAAATGGTGGTGATTTTGGTCTTAAAATTTGGGGTTTTTTTTCCAAACCCTAAATCTTTGCCTGCTGTTTGACCCTCACGTTCTCTGTTGCAGACTTGAAAGCAGCAAGACCAGACTAGTAAACATTTAGACATTATACACCAAACCTTTCTATGGACTGCTGGATTTGTAAGTAGACTTGTCTTTTAACTAAACAGGCCACTTTTTATGAAGCACTATGAAACAAACTCATAGCAATCAGTTGTGGAGTAATCGGTCTAGACAGATGGAACAGATTTCTTGTGCAAGTGTACAAATGCATTTCCATAGCTCCACCACTCCATACTTATGCAAGATAAAACAACTGCCACAGCTTTATCTTGCCTATAGTGAGCATTTAATGTAAAAATGTCCAACCAGCTGTTCTGTGAAAATGACTTTAAAAAGAGATTAATAAGAGGCATCCTGGAGACCTAATTACATATAAGCACTGCAGTTAATTAAGATACATACAGCTCATCTGTTGAAAAGTCATTTTTGCAAAATTAATTATAGCTTTGTTCATCGAATGCCACAGTGATGAATACTAATATTTAATTTGCCTATCACTAGAATTCAAAATGTAAAGATAATAAAAACATTAATTTCTATAGCTCTGATGTACATATTTCTATGCCCATTTTACTTTCCCTATTAAAGATCAGAGGCATGGGATGGTTCCCCAAAGCCAGATATGCAAGTACCAAACCAAGATTAAAATTGTGTATTTCATAGCACACAATCCAATCAGTTCTTTTTTAAGCCATATTGCTCTTCTGAAAATAGGCAAGAATGAATTAACAGCTAAAACCAGATAGTGCCATTGCAAAACAAGAAATGCTTCATATAAGTAGATGTACACTGAAACAAATATAAACCCAAAGAAAGATACTGTCATCAAGAACGTAATATTGTTGAGAACTCATTTCTAAGGCCCATATAAGTCACTGAGGTTTTCTCATTGACTCATTTGGAAAAAAACACCGAGATTTGAAATATCTGTATAATAAAGATAATTGTCAATATCAAGCATGGTTAACATCACAAAATATTATAAGTTTGCATGCATGCTGAATGTGTTTAAATAAAACACATTACAAAGCACAAACACACGGGTTTAAGTCAGGCATAGTCCAATCACGATAAAGCTATTTGCCTAACCTTCATAGAACTTACTCTGATAGGAAGTACGGATCCGTTTCGTTAAATCTGGATAAAAGTTAGACAGGCCACGCATGCAAAAGTTGTCTTTGGAACATGCCAGTACACCAGCATCAGCAGCAGGCAGAGGAAAGAGAGAAAAAACAGTCTAAAGTGAAAGGAAGTGATACCATAACTAGCATCTAGAACAGCCAAGGTGAAGAAATTTCAGTAGATGCTTACCTTCCAATTGGGAGATATAACAAGAAAAATAATCAAAAAAGTAAAGGATGTGGGATGGATGGTGAGAAAGCAACTGAGCTTTTTTTAGGTGCATAGTTTCTATGAGCAATCTAGAAGCGTGTATTCCTTATCCCCAGTGGGCTCCATTTCAGCAGCACTTCATAGCTGGAATGTTGCCTTAAAGGACTGACCAAGACTGACACAGAGATACCCTATGTGGCACAGCACTGATAACAGCTATTTCTACACCAGCTACTCCCTGCTTTATGTACCAAGCTCTGCAGCATGTTGCCTGTGGCTAGCTGCTTAAATTACTTTGGGAGCTGCTGTGAGGCTGGCTGAACCAGAGAGAGAAGCTGAAGGTAGCTTAAAGCTGCTTGTCTCTTCTCTCCTCAGCTGTGCCAAATTTACATCTTTAAGACTTGGCACAGTTGAGAAATAAGCTTGCCGTGATTAAATGCCTAGAAAGTGAGATAAACAGACTTTCAGGAACTGAAGCAGGCCTGAAGACTTAAATTTTATTCTCTGTATTTTACTTTTTGTTTGAAGTACAAACATGTTCCCAATACATAAAAGTTTCCATTCACTCCATGGAGAAATAGGATTTGATGATGTAGTGCACAGTCTGCTGATGAAAATGCTGATGTCACAAGGCCACTATAATCTGCTGCTTTTAGCATTTTATGGTTAGATTTAAAACAACATTTTCAAACAGATTTTTAAATTGAAACTCCACAGCTACATAAAACATGTCATAATTGTGTCTGGCTCTATCTAGGATGTCCTATGGAATATGTAGAATAAAATGACTTGAAACATAAAAGACTTGATTTTTTTTCTCATAGAAGTAAATTTTTTAGATAACCAAAAGGATATGGTATATTTTAGCTGCACTAATGGAATAGTATTTCTATCACACAATGCATTAGAATAGCTGTAACTTACATAAAGGATCACAAACGTGATCCTCTTGGCATCAGATTTTAAAATACGGTAAAGTTCAATTCATTACCGAAGTGGTTATTCTGAGCTAATGTGCATGTCTCTCAGGTGTTACCCTTCTCCAGACACAACTGCTTATTCAAATACCAATGAAAAGCACTTGGCAGAAGATACAATTAAATTTAAATTGAATTCTTACCTACTGGATACGAACTTATTGAAACCAGACAGAAAATAGCATACAGACCACTCTCCAAGTGCCTGACACAGAAATAATTGACTGCTCTGCTCATTACGATTTGCTGAAGACTCAGCTAAGAGAATTACTTGCTGACCTCCATCCCCAAAGAATAAACTTCATAAAACATTTTGTTCCTGAGAACATGTCAAGGTTTCTTTTGTCAAGTTATAGAAATTCCACTGGCCAGCAAATAGTCATGCATTTCAAAAGCACTATAGAAAGCCACAGGCAAAAAAAATCAAAGAACGTAACAGGCTTATATCCATGATAATTTATTTCCTACCTGCAGCAAACTGCCTGCTTTTGCGAGGTGAACGGGGTTGACGTTGGTATGGATCACTTGATCCATATAGGTCAAGGGTTCCCATGCTCAGTAGTACTGTCTTCTGCATGAAGTCCACAACAGCCAAACCATTGCAGTTTCCAAATGCCACTCTGAGAAAAGAAATGTTTCTCAAAGGTATTAGTAATATGTATTTAAGTGGTGCAAACAATAATTATTTATTGAGTTCTCTACAAACATTTCTTTCAGAAACTACTCACAGCTTACATTTCATCATTCTTTCAGATTTGCAATCCTCAATTCATAAGACTGTGTCATGAAACACAGGAGGCGATTTTCCAGAAAGCAGATTTCCCACTTTAATTAAGTTTCTGTGCCAAATGCATTGCAACAATGCCTAAATGTTGCTTTACTGAATGGTGTAATTCTGGTAATAATGATGCAAATTAAGCCTACAAATCTGGAAGCAGATCTGAAAAAGTGTTTACATCTATATAAAATATGGAAATATATTAAAATATAAAAACAAATGCATGTATAAATAATTATTTTAATCTAAATGTAAATGATAATTAGATATATTAAGCTGTACTGTGAAGATACCCAAATCTGAAAGGTACTTATAAAATTTTCTGCCCACTCTGCCAGTGTGGCTACAGTATAGATTGTTGCTAAAACAGGCTGTACCCCTCTGAAGTGCTTTTACAAATGGCATTTTGATGGTGGTTTGATTCACGGGCAAGATCTTTCAACTGGAGTGAGACCATCTAAGATCCTGACTGCAGTGCAGTCATAAAGATAAAGAGTTGGAACAATTTATTTCTTCTGCTGCCTAGAAAGCCCCTTCTGAAGCATTCTGACACAATTCTTCTCTATTGCTTCTACTGACTTCCTTCTGACAAGAGTTTCAGAAAGAGGGAAGAAGTTATACTGGACCAGCAGCAGTTTCTCCTCCTATCCCATAAAAATGTTTTCTGGTCTTGTTTTTTCCCCAGCTTGGAAGGAGTGAAGATTGAGGGGGGAGAAGAAGGCAGACAATGCATCTGCCTTAGGAAAAGAAAAAAGGGTGCTAAACATGCCTGTATGTAAGACCTAGGAGAAAGTCTAAAGTTAATCATAGCATACTGAAACCCATGTATCTCAGCAGATAACATCTTTGTTTCATTCATTACTTAATATGAGGAAGTTCTTCCCTGTGAGGGTGCTGAGGCACTGGCACAGAGTGCCCAGAGAAGCTGTGGCTGCCCCATCCCTGGCAGTGCTCAAGGCCAGGTTGGACAGGGCTCGAAGCAACGTGGTCTAGTGGAAGGTATTCTAACCCTATGGCAGGGGATTGGAACTGGATAAGCTTTAACATCCCTTCCAACCCAAGATCTTCTATGATTTATATTCTCACTAAAGCATTAAACCTATTTAAGATTTAATACTATAACAGACAAGCAAAATTGACTCATTTCTTTCTTTTTTAAATAATGACAAATAAATCCAGAGAGCATATGACGATTGAAAGGATCCATATGCCAAAGACCTGACACTGCATTTTTTGGAGACTTGACTGAAGCAGGAATATTAAATTCTAACAATTATTCTGTGGATGTCTTTCTTTTTCTAGCAGACTGCAATTTAACTTCCAGATAGAGAGAACTGGGTACAGCTACAGGAAACTCGAAATCCCAAACCAGATTCAATCAGATTAGGAATAATTTGTGATCAAGTTTCGTGATTTTATGTAAAAAGTGATTAAGATGGACAGTTCAAAGCCCTGCAATATATTTAAACACTTAGTTTTCACACTAAAAGTGAGCTCTGCACTCAACTCCACCTGACTTCTTAATATAACTCCAAAATATCTTAAAGGAGATACATGAATTTGTGTGTGGGAAAACAGAAAGGAAAGAGGGAAGTAGCAAGACGGAACAAGAGGAAGCAAGGTAGATAGGACATTTTCATCTGTTGTACCTGTTCTTCCTCAGCTTCCTTTATAAAAAAGAGGGTTCCATATAACAGACAGAAAAGGTAACGGGTGAAAATGACGTGAGTTTTTCTCATTTATCAGACTGGTAAATCAAGGCATCATCTACAATAGTGGCTCAAATTCTACTGGTTGTTACTACACTATGTCTTCTACTCTTGACTTAACACTGACTTCAGTACAATGGCAATATCATGAACATACTCCTTTTTTCTCCATTGACTTTTCACTGATCAGCAGCTTTAGGAGCTATTAATATACACCAGCTTTGTGTACAAATACACTTTCATTTGGTAGTATTTAATGCTTATGTGAAAAGATCCAAAGGTGAACTGAGGAATAAACTCCATGTTTCATGAAAGTAGAGAAAAACCTGTTTCAGAAATTAATAAAGCCTCTTTTACTTAATTTATTCATTTTACTTAATAGCAGAACATAGAGATTTTTCTTGGGTCTCTGTCACATTTGCCAGAAGATCGTTCTGTGCAAGGTTTTATGTCTTCATGCTTCTTGACACAAACTGACCAATAAAGAATAGTAAAAAAACATCTTTGGCTACCTGTTTTGGGCATTCTTGTATTTTGCTTTAAAGCATATGTTAATAGGCATTGCCAGGGAAAGGATATTGAAGTAAAAAAGATTTCTAGTGTAAAATGTGACAGCAATTCCTGTGTTCATAAGTCAATGTGTTCTAGGCAGAAAAGAGAAATAAAGGACTAAAAATGACAAGTGTCAATCTCATCTGTTAATACTTGAGGGAACAAAACTTACAGCCATCTGCATTTTGGAAATTATTAACCTGAGATTTATTAATTTTGGGGAACATGAGTCACAAGAAGAGCTAGTGCTCATTCACTGCAGGCAGCAAATTAACTGAAATGAAGCATCACTTCCTGATCTGCATTTTTCTCCTCTTGAGTTCACACAGAGGCATGAATAAGGTATTTCTCACACCTGAAAAAGAATACTTTCCCAAGAAAAATTAGAAATTGCTACTTAATTTTATAACACTTCTGAGGAATTATAAGAAAATCTAAACATGACATAACTATTAATGAGGCTTAAGAAAAACAGCTAAAATCCAATTCTTTATGAAATATACAATAAGCATCATGAATTTCTCAATTTGAGTGATGAATAGAATTACATGCTAGGATATGTTCTATTCTGGTGTCTTTGTGGTATCTATCTATCTATCATCTCTGTCTATCTATCTATCTGCCTATCGACATCTGAGTATCTTTCACAGAAACGCCATAAAATTATCATCATTCTTTACAGTTATTATGTAGATTGACCAAAAGATTTTTATCACATGAGCTGGTAATACACTTTGAGGGACTGCTTTCAGTTCAACTGTACATACTTTAAACCAAATTGATTATTTGTATTTAACCTTGTAGATCTTCAGTGCTAACTGATGCAATTTGTTTCTTTTCTCCTTTCATAACATAAGGAAGTTTTTTGGTGATACACTTAAAGAGCAATAGAACGGGTGTTCATACTTCTAGTTTATAGCTTGGTGCTTTTAAAAGTAAGGAAAACATCTTAAATAAAGTTTCACAATGCTTGAAGACTTTTATCTTTGCTGAGGGTCAATTTTTGTTATACCTTGCTTTAGTTGCTGCACTAACATCAGTAACAGAGACAGCAAAGTAATTAAAAGAATACTGAAAGCAAACACTTCAGAACACACTCGCTATCTTATGCCTTCCTACTAGTTAAAACGATTAATATAGGAAAAAAACCTGGTACGTAAAAGATGAACCAAATAACCCTACAGCTACCATAGCAAAAATGATACAGTCTCAAGCTTCATGCTCAAGTGGCACAGTTCTTTCACTGTGAGGCTAGATAAAAGGCAGGATCATACCTTGTTGTAGGGCCAAGGAAAAAGTTAAGATGGGCAAAAGACAGGGACAGAGAAGAGATTCCGCACAAGAAATTTAAAGAAATAGACCTTTCTTTGGCAGTTTTGTGGCAAAGTTAAATTTAGGTTATTGGGCTATACTATTAATAAATGCGTTTACTGCTAAAACACTCAAGTGTAACACAGCACTCTAGTGTAATAACCACAGTTACTATATGGTGTTTTAAAGGAGGATATCCTGTAAACTATTACTGCTCCTAGCAAAGTACACAACTGAAAACATTTGACTGAACCAGGTATGTTTAAGAAACCACTATGAGCACCACGAGAACTGGAACCTGTCAGTAGTTTACAGGTAAGGGAATGGTGTGTGTGTGGTTATTCCTGAAGTCAGATGCTGCCTTAAAACCTGATGCATCTAGGTATGATAAACAAAAGAAATCCCATCCCTGGCAGTGTTTAAGGCCAGGCTGGATGGGGCTTGGAGCAACCTACTCTAGTGGAAGATTGCCCTGCCCATGGGAGGGGGTTGGAACTGGATAAACTTTAAGGTCCTTTCCAACCCAAACCAGTTTATAATTCTATGAAACTTTTAGAGCTCATGAATAGGAAGTTATCTGGAAATTGAAGCAAAAGACTTGACAGAACAGCTCTCCAATTATAGTATTTTTGCACAAACGTAAAGGCTGCTCATAAAACTTCCAAAGTCTCTAAAGAGAGTCAAGTGATTTACTGAAAATCAGTGGGAGTCAGATGCTTAGCACCCATTACAGCCTATAGTCTTTACTGGAGTAACACCTTTTACAGGGAAAAGCATTTAATATATCTGGGCATTTCTCAGTGATAGAAAACATTAACAATTGGCAAATAAATAGAACCCAAGGGAAAAATATACCCAGATATGTTCACTTGTGTTTCCATACAGGATTGAGCATCTGAATGTTCCTTATTCCACTTGCAATTTCAGGTCATTGGTTCTCTTGCAAACAGAAATTAGCACAGTCATAAAAATAATGTTTTTAGAAGACAATTTCTACCTAAGATACAATGTCATGATAAATGACATTTGATACTTAATCACATCATTTTAAGGAATGTATTTCACGTTGGTGATCCTTTCAAACTAACCTGAAAATGTACAGATTTGAAATCAGATTTCATTTTAAAGGGTAAACAGAACAAGGGGGGTTGGAACTGGATGATCTTAAGGTCCTTTCCAACCCTAACTATTCTATGATTCTATGATTCAGTCTTTTAGATAGGAATAGTAAAAATACTGGCAAGAATGATGGCAAAGTAACAGCTCATGTTTTAATTTTTATGTGAGTTCAAATAATTTTTCCTCAAGAGTCTTGCTTTTAGCACCTTTTGATTATTTTTTACTTTAATTGCCTGTGGGAAACTTCAAAGTATAATTGGAAAAGACATTATTTAGTGCAATAAAGAAAAAAATACAAACTGAATTTTGAGTTACTTACAGTCCATAAGCAGAGTTTACAGCAAGACTGGTAATCTGCTGTGGAGGCTCACCATCCACCCACACCAACTGAATAACAAGTTCTGCTTGGTATCCAGGAGGCATTCGCACAGGACGAGTCTTCACGCTAAAAACAAGAGGTACAAAATAAGAACAAACAAACAAACAAAATGGGCCACAAATAACAACTGCTTCTCTTGAGAAAATACTAGTGAAGCACAGTCCCTAATAAGTACAAAGCAGTACCAGCACTTGCAGCACACTATGCATACACCCATACACTGAAATGAGGCATTCTCATGAGAACAGGGATATTTTAGAGGAATTCTGGGTTTTTACTTTCAGTTCTGTTGTGGAAATAAATCTTCCATGTCCCCTACAAGAGAAACTCTGGAGAAGCTGGGGGGGTGTGTGTTAATAAAAATCTTTTTTGCTTAATCATTTTGCTTATTTTCCATTTTCAGATGTCTTCTCAAGCCCTATAATGCACACTTTTAAAGTCACGATGAATAATCAACTGGAATGGAAAAACGAAAATACTTCCTTCTGAAACTTGGACACAGGGTATTTCTGTATTTTTGGAACTTCCTGGCTCTCAAGTAAAGCATTCAAGACCCAGATGCACAAAGCCTTGAGTGACAAGGTCTAGGGTGAGGTGTCCCAGCACATGGCATGGGGTTGGAACTTGATGATCTTAAGGTCCTTTCTAACCCAAAACATTCTATGATTCTATGACAGAAAAAAAAGGAAAGAGGCAAGAGAAAATCAGAGGATGTATTTTTCTGTAGTGGTCCTCACCACTGTACATACAAAACTTACACACTTAGCAATTGTATTTGTCCATGTACTGCAAAGAAAATGCTGTTTTCTTCTTAGGAAACCTAATATGTGATGTAGGCTTAAATGAATAAATGCTTCCTACATAAACCTGATATAATTACTAACACCTTTTCCTATTCTGTTATGGCAAGTTCAGTGACTTGCAAAGCAGGTAGTGAAGGTGTACATATTCAGGGGGAGTGTGAGAACTGAGCACTTCCATATGGCTGCTTTATGCGTGCTCTTGACTGGTAGAACATAACATGATGATATGCTGAAAGAAGATAAATGCAAAACCAGCAATATTTGAGGTATTCAAGATACTCATTAGTACGCTCCCACTGTAGGTAGTAATTTATACATAAAGCAAACTGGTCAGTGTGTTTTTGCTCCAGCTGTAACTGGTAAGAGTGCTTATGTTGCACCCCTCTGCAGACAGTCACAATAGGGCACTCTATCTCTGTGAAAAACAATGCCAAAAGAGAAAGTAAGAATTGTGAGAAGTGGAGTGATTAGTTAATATAGACCTGGACAACAGATTCTGAAGAACTGCAATTTTTAGCACATAGTATTTCTTTCTGCTGTAAGTGCTTCTGTTTCCATATGTCTCTATCATAAACAGTTGAAGCAGCATTATCTTATGTACTCGATCTTAAAGAATAGATCTTTGATGACTGATGATGCAGACTATTTCCTGATGTGACTCAGCAAGCTTCCCAAGCAGCCCTGGCCTGTACACCTGAAAAGATGATGGATCAGACTGGAAAAAACCCCACGTAACTTCTAATCCAAAGCAGATAAGCAAGCACTTCTTTCAAGAGAGGATATTCAAACTCCTAATTAAAATAACAAGGGTTATTAAGTTTTTTGTAGCTACACTGACTGCATGTTTTGGGATGGAGGCTGTGGTGACAAATAGGGCTATTGGAAACCTTGGAAAACTGAAGATGGATGCAGAAAAAGAAAATAAAATGAAACAAAACGTAACCCTAGAATGACACCAAGACAGTCTCCTCACCAGCAACTGGACACTTGCACCTGATACAACATCTGTGATAACTGCATTTCAAAATACAATCACATCCTGTCTCAAATAGTTTAACCATTTCCATAACACAGTTTGCACTGCTTGTATTTTTATTGTAGAGGCTTCCCTATCCCTGCCAAACCTTTCACTTATTTATTATTTAATGAGAAAGTCATTCCTCATCTATCCTTCTAAATGCTTTACCTTAACAGCGGCTTGGCATGCTATTCTATTTCTTTTACTTGCTGTACAGTTCAGACCTTATATATCCATTTATCTGGAGCGGTAACCAGGCACTTGGCTCAGATCTTGTCATAGGAAAGACTTGACAGCATAGTTCAGCAAGCAGGAGGACGCTTTCTCCTCTCCTCTTCCTCTCTCCTGATTGTCCAGGACCTGTGGCCTGGTCTGGACTACCACTCCTCCCTTCCCCAGACTGGATTGCTGCAGTCACACAAGCAAAAGGAAATAACTAACAGCCACAGTCTTGACCCAGATTTGAAGGGAATCTCATTGTGCCAATGTATAAATGGAGACAAAGCATACTTTATTTGCCTAGAGACAAGAAAGTAACGTCTTTCATTGTCTTGCATAAGGAGCCTCGTTACCCGTGGTTGGTGACAGACTGCAACAAACACAGTAAAATACAATGCTAGCGTGCCAAAAAGATACGGGAGCCAAAAAGCAGTCATAGCGGCAGTGAGGTGAGACTTTCTGAAGTGCAAGTTGACCAAACCAGGGTAAGCGCATGGCATAGTAGCATTTCACAAGACACCTTCTTAGAGCTAATACATGGTTGTGTCAAGCCTGAACAGAGGACATACAGAAACAGGAGTGCAAGTGAAGCACCAACTGATGCAGCTAGTGAAGAAGCCAGTTTACTGTTAGATCTGTGATGCCTTTCACAGTCATCTGCAACTTCCTCATGTCCTGCAGCCTCCTCGAATTCCACAGCCCTATCAGAGTATATCTACTCTACTGAGGACATGGGGTCACACCTTTGGGTATCACATTACCTGGATACCACAGCAGAACATATACTGCATTTCAGGATGAGGAATGAGACTTTTACCTGGATCTCCAAGACATGAACATCTCTCCCTGTCATGACCCTGCACAGCTCCTATATTTTCCCCTTTCAGACTGCAGAAGTACAGAAGTTGGCAAGGTTTTGGGAGTGGGGGGCAGAGGAGACAACTGTGAGGAGAAGCCAGGGCTGTTTCATGCATGACACAGCCTCATTCTACGAAACCCATGCATCCTGCCATGTGCCACAGACCCATGGCAGGATGTGGCAGAGCCCCTCAACCAAGCTAGTGGCATCTCTGGGAAAACCAATTTAAGAAGAGGCAGAAAATGCTGCCTGGGAGCAAGAAGTGAGGGAAAAAGAAATGAGAAGCAGCAGTGCAAGTACTAAGGTGGAAGTAGTAGGAGAGGAAGTGCTCCAAGTACAGGAGCAGAGATTCCCCTGCAGCCTGTGGAAAGGATCACAGTGGAGCAGATATCCACACTGCAGCCCTTGGATGACCCTATGGTGGAGCAAGTGGGTATTTCCTGAGGGAGCTGTGTCTTCCAGAGAGTCCACGCTGGAGCAGGTTTATCCTGAAGGACTGTATCCTGTGGGAAGGACTCCACATCAGAGCAGGGAAAAGTGTGAGGAGGAAGGAATGACAGAGAGAAGAGGAACTGTTACACCCTGACTACAACCACCATCCACCATATCCTCTGCAGTGCTCAGGGTAGAGGAGGTAGAGGAGTTAGGAATTAAGGAGAGAAGGTGGGGATAAAGGAGGGTGGAAGGCAAGTGTTCCAGTTGCTGGTTTGGTTTCTCCCTCTATTTTAATCATCAATAAATGATCCTTCTCCCCACATTGAGTATGCTTTGCCTATGACAGTAATAGGTAAATGATCTTGTTCTTATTATGCTACACTGATTTTGGTTGTTGCAAAGTCTTGGGTTTTAGTTTTCTTCACAAGATAATCACAGGTCTTTAGAATTTTGGAGCTACTGTCAAAAAACACTTGATTGAACTACTTTGGGGATGATGCTTAATGTCTGGGAACAAAGACTTAAATTCTGGGCACAGCCTTTTGATGACAGTATTTATATGAGAAATATTTATCTGCATAATCACAAATACATCAATTTCTTAGGTTATTATAGCTGCATATCTCCTTCTAAAATCTGAAATAAGCAAGGACAATATTTATTCCACACTGCTGCATGCCTCTCTTGGAAACATTTACTTTGGAGTTCAGAAGAATGCCAAGTTTTCAATACTTCAGCCCCTTCAATCGCTCTTTCTAGTACCTACTTGCAGACACAAACATGTTCAGTCATTCTGAATTCCGAGCAGCCAAAATTATGTCAAGTGCCACCCATTTCCTCTAACAAGGTTGAGAAGCAGATATGAAAATAAACACAATGGAGCCAAGATTAAAAGCTAGTCTGTATATAAAACTTTCTGTTGATTATAAACATAGTTCAAGTTATGCACTCACCCTGCATGTGTAGGTGGCTGCAGCTTTAAGTTATTATTGCTGTATCTTAGATGCTGTACTGCTGCCCACCTGAATGACTTGCATATAAAGTCAACAGCATCATCCAGGTTTCTACTGGGATTTCTGTGATTCCAGCACTACTTCCATTTAGTCATCAGAATTCTGCTTAGAATAGAAGTTTTTTGACACATAAGGAATGTGGACCCATTTAGGGTTTGGGAGAAGAAAAGTATGGATATTTATATGTCTTTCCCTATTGGAAAAGATGAGTGTGTACACATATTATATAAAACTACATTTTATATAAGCTGCAAGAGCACACCAGCAGTTCTAGTAATAGAATTACTTGCACTTTGAACAAACCGCTTCTCTGTCAGAATGTTTTCTTTGAGTAACATGGGACAAAAATCAGTTGGCAGCTTAAGGTGAGGTTATGCGGAGATACTTCTGCTTCATTACAGATCTTCTGCCTCCAAGATAAATAATTCCTCTCCTCCTCAGACAAAATCAACTAAGAACCCCTTAAAGGAGAATCTTAGCCACTGAAAGAATCGATTGCATTCTTGCTGATTTCAATGTCATAAATGGATTTCACATTGGGATTTTTTTAATAACTTCTCTGCCTTTTCTAATGAAGACTGAGGTCTGTGGTTCAACTGCCTGACTGAATGAGGGGGAAACATAAATAGGATGCTAAAAATATTGTTAATTTTACAAGCACAGTGTCACGTTATTGCTTTTTAATGCTAATGCTATTTTCAGGAGCTCAACAGCCCAAAGTATCTGCAAAATCAGGCGATGTTCATTTAAACTGCCTTTGAAATAATTGAGGCATTTAAAATATTTAATAATAATTAGACTGAAATAATATTGAATTCATTAAAGTGAGAGCAATTGTTATCAGCAATGTGCTAAAATTGCTGCAAAATTACAGTTTATGGAGTTCTGTACAGAATTCTGTTTTGAGTCTATTCAAACCTGTAATTTATCTGCCTTATTAATAAGAACGTATCAATCTACTCCAAATGTACTCTAGCAGACAACAATTTGCTTGTTTCTAAACTCATGAAACCCACTTGCAGCACTCTGTACAGTTCCAGGGTCCTCAACATAAGAAGGACATGGAACTGCTGGAGCAAGTCCAGAGGAGGCCATGAGGATGACCAGGGCCTGGAGCACCTCCCATATGAAGACAGACTGAGAAAGTTTGGGCTGTTCATCCTGGAGAAGAGAAGCTGCATGGAGACCTCAGAGCAGCTTTCTCTGCCTGAAGGGGGCCTAAGATGCTGAAAAGTGACCCTTCATCAGGGACTGTAGCGATTGGATAAGGGTGAGGGGTTCAAACTGAAACAGGGGAAGTTCAGGTTAGATATAAGGAAGAAGCTCTTTACTGTGAGGGTGTTGAAGTGCTGGCACAGATTGCCCAGAGAAATGGTAAATGCTCCATCTCTGGCAGTGTTCAAAGCCAGGCTGGGCAGAGCCTTGGGCAACTTGGTCTAGCATGAGGCATCCCCACCCTTGGCAAAGGGTTGGAACTGGATGACCTTAAGGTTCATTCCAACCCAAACTATTCTGTGCTTCTATGCTGCTATGAACAGTAAACATACATGTGCACTTCTGCACAGGGCACCTTTTCCAGAATTGTATAATTTCTAGATTTTTTCATGACTATGAACAAAGTTTCTATCCCTTACATACCATAAAACGCATACACTTATTTCACAAAGAAAGATTTGAGTGTTATGCTGAGTAGCCAAGGACAGAAGCTCTGCCTGTGTCAGCTTTATGAAAATCTCTTTGTGGCCCTGAAAAAAAAGTTGCCCAGAAATGTGTTGACGTGTACTGCAGTGCTTGTATTCCATTCCAAATCATGGGTATGAGGTGAAGATTTACTCCTAGATAATACTGGAAAATTACAACCAAGCCTTTACTGTAACAGTTTATCTTCTCCACAGTTACTTCTGGCCTTTCAAAATCCCTTGTTGATTATTTTGCCTCAATCATTTTGTTTGTTCCATATTCAGATTTCTTCTCTTTTTGTGCTGCATACAAATGATTCATCCCTTGCTTGACAGTTGGTGGATTGTTAATACAACATTGTTAATACAATGCTTTTTAAAAAGATAAAACTCAGAACAACAGCACGGACTTACCTAAGACATGGGATACTATCCTTCATCGTTCCTTCACATGTGACAGTGTTGGTACTGCCTGAAAGGCTCTTTAAAGAAGGAAGCTGGGAGGAGGCATCTGGAAATGAAGGAATTATTTCCGGTTCAGGAGTAATGATATCTTCTACTTCAGACTGAAGTCGAACCTCTAATGACTGAAATAAAGACAAAGCTCAGTTACGATTTAACAGAGAAAACTGCTGAAACTTCGGTTACTTTCAAATATATATCGGCCAGCTTTTGTTAAAAAAATAGTATACACTCCCCCATCTATCATGAACATTTGCAGACGAAGAACTGCCAGCATCAGAGAGGAAGCAGTCAGCTATCCTATGCTGACGGAGAAATTTTGTGCTAATTTCTTCCGATGCTGACTTTGATGTGAGTCTTTTACTGTATGTGAAAGGCAAGAATACAGCTTTCCAGAATTTATTATGGAAAGAGAAGTTGATCACACACACACTCCCTCCCCCAATAATATTTTGGCATAAGAAGGCATCATTCAGGAAAATTTCCTGCCTATTGTCTGTTCTCTTTTTCCTAAGCATCTAACGCTGCCTCCTTATTGCTTGCACAAGTCTCTACAAGACAGGGTTTAGCCAGTGTTTAGAAGTAGGACAGTGTGGGTAGTTCTGATGAATGAACATTTTTCCATGGGTAAGGGTCAGGAAATCAGTGATAAGAGCACTGATAGTTCCACTCTTCAGAGGCCAATTCCTCAGACTGAACATGAGTTTGACAGAAAGTGAAGTTCAAACCAGTTACCTTTTGCTGTCCTTCTGGGCTCTCTAGATAGAGACAAGGAGATCAACACAGCTGAAATACCCTCCAATTCTTTCCACTACTTTAGGAAACCTTAACAGAAGGACTCCAAAACACAAAGGAAACAGGATGGGGAGCTCAAATCTGTATAAGTAACCACCACAAAGAATCACAGTAAATACTGGGCAATTCTACCTCATGAATTGCCCAAGGAGATCCCATTTTGTAAAGAATAAAAACCAATGTACAGTCCTCAAAGAGGGTCGTGGGACTGTTGAACAGTAATTTCAGGGCTGGTACCCTGAAGCGATCAGAAGCAATTGCAGATATAGATACTGCAAACTCCATCTTCGTGACTTCTCACTGAGTAAGCATCAGTAACAGAATGGAGCTTAACAAAATACCTACTTTCAATGAGAACTGGGAGACAAAGATCAGTTCTGAAAGCTCCCCTATTTCACAACCACTGTGTTAAAACACAGAAGATTTCAGAAAGAAGCTATTCTGTTCAACCATGGCAATGACTCTAAGGTTGGATATAAAGCAGAACTGGTCTCATGCATACTACTTGCCTCTGAAATCAGACACAGAATGTTGTAAATAATATTTCTATTGTGGAAATCCCAAAACCAGCCCATGCTTCTAAGGCATATTCAGCAGCAGACTTTCCTGCTACATGGAGAAACCTCTGAGTAGCCTCCATGCTTCCCATTCACCACAGCAGTAACATTCCAAGACTTACATCAGGCAGTCAACCAACATGGAGTCCTTAAAATGCTGGGATTTGTAGACTGAATACAAGGTGACTTCAGGCTGGCTGCTAAAGAAGGAAGTACACTAAGTGCTAGAACTTAGGCTCCCTTAGGCAGCAAAGAAATCCTTGAGACCGACCAGCAACCAGCTCAGACTCAGTGTAAACAAAGCCAGACAGCCTAAATTCAGGTACATATTCAGACAAAGCCTCCCATACTTTTTCTTAACATCCCCCCTCCAATCCTCATTTAATAGTGAAAATCTGAATGCCTGCAGAAAAAATGTGGGGAAAAAAAGGAGATGAGGCCTATCTCAGGGATCCAGGGGAACTCGACTATGCCACCAAGATTAGATAATATTAAAGAACCTCTTCAGAGAACAATTCCTCATATAAATGCTTCTTAATTAAGGATGAAAGCTGAGAAACTGTTAAATTGCATGTATTAACACCTTAGAAAATACCAGTTCTGATACAATTCAACCACAAAAGTAAAAGACAGGAAAATACAGAAATTAAATTAGAGGTAATAAAAGATGAGGTGCATTTGCTATGGAACAATGTAAGAATACTGCTAGGAAGTAATTTTAGCAGCATTATACATGACCTGGTCAGTGACATTACTGTTCATTAGTTATAAAACTTTCCTGAAAGGATACATTCAGCTGGCTTCATAATTGCCTCTTAGGGGAAAAATAAGAGGAGAACAATGGAACAGAGCTACAGGTAATGAATTTCCTTACCAGATGGCACATGGCTACAGGCCAAAAGTGACAGACTTTTCTAAAGTACATTAGAATAGTATGAAATGGAAAGGAACTGTAGTCAGGGAAAGTGGAAAATGAAAGCAACATTCTGGGTCAACTTCTGGGGTTTGTTGCCTCATTTTCTTGTGAGAGAGCATCTGGAGCACCAAAGAATGGCAAGCCTGAAGTAGAGGCAGTCACGTTTAGTTTGGCTTTGCCTTAAGATTTGTCTCCTGTAGGCTTAAGAAAGACCAAGCCTTAAGCGTCCTCCTAGAGTTAAGAAAGTTTTGCATTATAAAACCTGCTCTGCCATGCCGTTAGCAGTGGTTGTGGCTCGTGTGCAAAAATCCAAGGTTTAAACCAAAGTCAGACTTGCTGTACAACAATAAGTAGAAGGTGACTGCAGAGCAGTTAAAAGAACATGAACTGTATGATTCTACCTGAAATAAGGGGACTGCTTAAGAATGTGCACACTGAAAAAGAGTATTTGAGCAGGATAAAGCGACAGAAAATCAGGGATGATTTTCAGTCCCCTTGTAGTATAAGCACTATGAATGTAAATTAGATAGATGAAATACTGGAGTTAAAAAGACCATTATTACGTACAACCATAATGAAATCTGATAAAAACATATAGGAGCCAGTATTTTTAGAGCAGTTTAAAGTACAAAAGACATTTACTGTGTCATAAAGTCTTAAAAGCAAATTACATCTGAAATCTGTACTTTATGTTACTATTAAAGCAAAAAAGTAGAGAGTTGGCTCCCAAAAACTCAGATGCTTGTCACTAATTAAGAAGGATCATGATTTCACTCAGAAGGTTTAAAATGGAATGTCCTTCAACGTGTATTTAAACAGCTTGACATTAATTTTATTCAAGTCTATGATCACAGACAGTCAGGCAATTTGCTTTAGAAATTATGTTCTTTTATAAGAGAGTGAGATTCTGAAGGACTTACTGCAATTTCAGCATTTACTTCATGTTTGCTGAACCTGTAAACAACCACATAGGCAGAAACTCCTGCCACACAGAAAATTCGGCTTTCAGGACACCAGCACATCATCTGAACAGCAAATGGGTCTTCTTCCACAATCTCAGCTGTTGCTTTTCCTTCTCCCACTTTCTGTTTTTCAAAGACCTTTGAGGTTTTTAATTTGTACAACATCTGTAGAGTAACTGGAATATATTAAAACATAAAAAATACTAACATGAAACAAGCAACCTATAAAATTCCTTGGTTCTCTTTTTCTATTCAGTTCTGGCATAACAAAAAAGGCTTATGAAGGCCAATGAGGAGAAGATGGGTATTATACAATACAAATATTACTCTGGTGTGCAGTACTGGTAGGATACATATTTAATACTTCAAACTGGGTATCTGTCTCTGAAATATTTAGCACTTTCTGAGACAGGATGTCAATGGTGTATGTTACCCATTATGTCCATAATTATTAATCTTATACTCAATGTTATTGTGAAGCTGTGGTACAGTTGCTGTTTTCCTGAGATGTGAAACTAAAGACGATGTGGCACTTCAAAAGCAAACATTAGGGAGGTATTCCAATGGCCTGGACAACACAACAAACAGGAGGTCCTTTCTGAGTTCTATAATGTTTTGAATTTCTTGACTTATAAGTATAGTCTTTCTACTTGTATAAGACATCAGTGGCATTATTTAATAACTGAGGAAGGTCCAAAAAAGTGATTTTTTTCCCCTAATTTAATCAAAATTTTCTTAATTTCACCTCATTATTCCTAATGGTATCATTCCCAGCTATTACTACTCCTATTGTTAAATATCATGTTTTAGATATACGTGCGTGTTATTTGTCAGCATTATATAGAAGTGAACTTTAGAAACTTACTGGCAGAAGCATCCCAAAACTTTACTGATCCATCTGCATGGCTTAAAGAAAAGATGAAAATTAAATGTGTTAAAACAAGAAGGAAACAGTGTGCACCATAGGTGATAACTTTTGTTTCAAAAGATGGCACCTTGAAAATCCATCCGGCATTGCTCATGGGGTTTCTACTGCAATCTGAGCCTTTCTATGCTCTTCTGCTGTGGATTGTTTCTCCACTCACAAGTGGAAATTCACCCCAGTTCACCACACCCTCACTAATGCCAGCGTATTAGAAAGAATTCCTAAACAGTCTCCAGATACAAAGTCCTTAGAAGGCCAAATGACAACAGCTATAGAAGAGCAGCTGCTCCCATTTTCAAAGCTGTTCTTTTATGCCCTTCAAGGCCAAAATAATCTCTTGCAAAGGATTCTCATTTACAAAGACCCCACCTTCACAAGCATATAAACTTTCTGTCTAACTCTGGGGCCTCAAATGGTAACTCTTAATTACCATTCATCCCCAAGGACAAAGTTTAGTTTCTACAGCAAATGGGATGTCTCAACACAATGTCTGTGATGACTCAACACAAGAAAAAAATTACATACCTCAAATGAAAAGGCCAGGCTATGCATACTTTGTGAAGGGTCAACTCTTATCTATAGCTAACCCACAATCAAAAGTTGTAGGCACTGACATTTTAAAAGTAGCAATCCTCAGTTTCATTCTCACCCTGTAATAATGATTTCAGGATATGTCTGAGCTCCAAGGTTCCATGCTCCACCACTGACAGGCCACTCCTGAACAAACAACAACAGTACAGAGGTCACTATTTCTAATCAATCTTCCTTGGTTAATTTTTAAACTCAGGAGTAGACAGCATCTTTCTCCAAAAAGCAACAGAACTCATAAAGGGCATTCAAGGCTTTTAAAATTTATTAAAGTTTTTATGTTATCAATAAAGGCTTTTGAAACAAAAACATTTTTACATTACCAGTTAAAGTTCTATCCTTTAAAAGTATTTCTGCACAGCTAACACTCAAAACCCCAAAAGAGGAACTAGAGGAAGGAGTACCAAACAGTTTTGCTATTCTCTTCAGATGGCTTGACTCTTGGAGTTTCTATAGAACACTGAATAACCTGAGAATCTATTTTGAGGATGAAGATCACTGAAAAAACTGGCTTACAAGCAAGTATCTGAGCACGATGCCATGAGATAGGAGAAAAGGGAATGCAACTTTTACAGAACATATGAAATCATCATCTCCTCTCTGCCTTTTGCTTACTTGTGGGAAGACCCCCATTCTCTTCCTTGGTCTAGGCTGGTAGAGTGAAATGCTGGTCTGTGCCTAAAGTTTGATGTGTATGGACACCAGACACAGAATGTGGAGGATGACATATGTGTGGAGTGGGGGAGGATGAGTGCAGAGTATGAATAGGTGGAAAAATCCTGGGAGCACAAACTGGTTGTGTGGACACATGGAGTGAATGCTTGTGGGTATGGAAATGAGTGGGTGGCAAATGAGAGGATACATACATTCAGAGGATGTATTTGTATGTGCACAAATAAAGCAAGGGGACAAGAAGGTGTGCAACTGAATACAGGTATATGGTGAAAGTTTTAGAAACTATGTATATGAGGTAAGGATAGAAAAGCAGACAAATTCAAGTAAGAGAGAAAAATAGTCTTTTCTGAAGTACTCTGCTGGATCAAGATCCAAAAAGAAGTAGACAAGGCCCAGGTTCTCAGTTCAGAGAAAACAAGGCAGCTCCAAGGAGAATAATTCTGTTAGCATGAGCAGAAAACTGATGATGTCCAATTTGTTTACCCAATATACTTTCTAATTTATTATGATGGATTAGTTCTAGTCCAAACATAAACCAGATTAAGGCTTGAAATTTATAAAATAATTGCATTTCCTTTCTATATTTCTGCAGCTTGTCCCATTTCTAAAAGCATTATGCAAAGACTTCGGTAGCTCAGTAGAATAATTATTAATATTCCTATTTAATAAAACTCTTACAGACCTGCTGTCAATCCTCAGCTTTCATTGAACATCTTCTGCTTCCTTCTTTCAGTTACAGTGTTTTCAGTTTTTAATTTGATAGAGATAACTTATCCATACATATTTGAATTGTATACTTGGTAGCTTTCTTTTAAGTCAATCTGGCGCAACTGCAGCACCCTAAAGATTACATCCTATATAATGGTTATTAATGGTTGCACTTAATAGATGATGGTTTTGAGCGATAAATACCAGGCTACAAGCATGCTGCTAAGCTGCTTGTTAGACCAACTTGGAAGTAACTATTAAAGAAGTAAAATGAACATTATTTGGTAAGATGTTACAGAAATGGAAGTAATACTTTCACTTGTTTTTCCTTACAGAAATATTGGCTTTGCTTACCTTATTGCTGTATCCTTGCTTTTTATGTTTTGCTCCTACAGAATAGAGCACAGGAATCAAATCTGGAGGACAGTCCGCAAAATATTGTGTGCAGGTAACAGGTGACTCATGAATGTCAATAGGATATGGATTTTCAAAGATTGGAAAACTAGTTAAGGAAGACAATTTATTAGAAGCACTGTGACACAGTGAGTCATAGAATAAAACATATTCTTATATTAAAGTGTGTAACAGAATCTAAGTAAAATCATTACTAATAAAGTACATTTCCCATTATTAAAACATATCCATTGTTTTTAATGTCAATAACAATGTGCAGTTACTCAATGATAGAAAAATTTCACTACTGTGACAAGAATTGTCTTGTAACATAAATGCCCATTCATGTGAATAGCAGTCCTTGTGTGAATGAACTAATCAGGAATTTTTTCTTCCCAACATCTCAAAAATCTTGTTTATACAGAAGTGACACATTTTTTAGAAGCTTCAGGTCAATGCATATGATATACACTATGACCTAAGAACTACTTATACAACCACAGATTTTATACTGAGCATCTTAGCTGATGAAGTTGGTAGACTACTGATTCTACAATAAACAACTGCAATAACAGATGATCTCAGTTTATTTCCTACTTCCATCAGTTTGGACAGTCTGATAAGAAGGGAGGCCTCACTTCTGGCATATTACACAATGTTATTCACACTTCAAAAATGTAGGAAATTTGGTTCTGATTTCAGTTCCATCCATTTTGTATGCTAGGATGATCTGAAGTATTCTTGAAAGTGAGATCAGAATATGAGTCGCTTAAAATGTTCCAAGACATTAAGGGCAAAATCTGTTCCTAGTCACACCACTGTGAATGTGGATGTACATTACTGGTAGTGTTGGAGGAATAACAAAATACATAAGAATTAGATTCTGCATTACAAGATGTATAGTTTCTTTTTGATAGGAATATTGATTCTGATGTGAAAGAATTAGTCATTTAAACAACTAAATGGATCATGAAATAATCTTCAAGATTCACTATAAATCAAGGCCATTTTTTATTAACATACTTAAATAAACACCTCATCAGCAGTCCCTGTGAAGCCCCATGAAGTTAGGCATGCATATAACTAGCAATTGTATCTGGTTTCCAAAACACACAATCATGTCATAATTCAGCATGTGACCAAATGTTACTTAACTTCAATGTTGAGTGAATGTTTTGGGGCTGTGCTGAAAGGACGGTAGGTTCAGATTTATTCCCCAAATTAAGAACAAATATTGTTTGTTGATAAGCTGACCTAAGCTCTTAAAATGGAGTTAAACATATAGAGTGAATTGTTACCAGGAGTGAATGATTTTGGACACTAAATGACATTACATAATACTATTTGAATTGTTATTACAATTTCCTGGACAGTTAAGATACACAAATAACTTCATACAAGAATTCACACTTACTTGCTTTGTGTCAGGTCAACAACAATGAGATCTTTTTCCAAAAGCACAACTACAGCATAGGGTTCTTGAAATTCTGTAAGTAAGAAACCAAGCATAAAGACATGGAGCTCTCTTATGGATTAGTAATTTTAAGCAAGTAAGGCGTATTTATGTTCTCTAAACAGTCACAGTGTATTAAACAAGAGGTTTAAGGTACAAATCCTACACATATCCACAAATTAAACGTATCTGCCAACTAGGGCCAGACAGGAACTGGGAAATGACTTTGGGGCAGTATTGCTGATCAACATATGCAGCAGAAACAGAACTGGTATCTTACAGCATGCCAACATGACAGTATATTAAAAGTAAAGAAATAGAATAGACTGAGTTGTGTATATCACTGCATTGCTGAATCCAATTATTATACAGAAAATGTATTTTTGCTGCCGAATAGTAACACTTCTAACTGTTCTTCAAAACCAGATGGTGAACATCTGGTCCAGTCCACTTGATGATTCACAATGCCTTCATTTCTAAAGCAATTCCAGAGGAATCCAGTAGGTCTGCTGTGCTCAATTCAGCTACTGACATTTTCCTTCCTCCCGTACATTCTTAAGTAGATTATACTGTTTGTTTTTTTATTTAATACCTTTTTTCATTTATCAAAAATAAACAATTAAAATGACAAATGAATGCTTCCCTTGGTGCATAGGTTGTGTTAGTTTACAGAGGAGAAAAGTGATTTTAAAAATTATGTGAAATCATGACTCATTCTTTGCAGTCTCTTTATACACCACTATGAATAACACAGGTTAATCCCCGATTTTTAAATATCACTGCATAAGCAGAGGAAGGGGCTACAAAATCTTAGTAGTGGGAAGTGTATTATTTGACACATTTTAGCAGTTTAATTCAAGCTGAAGTGTAAGAACTGTTTTTGCAGATAAATGATACTTGAACGTTCTATAATTTAGCAATCTGTAGATTCTGAGCCGTGTGAAAAATGTCAGAAATATAAGCACATGGTTGATTAATAGCAGTATTTCCTCACACTAGCCCGTGTGTTTCAAGCTTATATCTGGAGATACATGCATGCTTTATTGCCCACTCATTACTTGCTTTCTTCCTATATTGAGAATGCAAACAGGTTCCAGCTACTTTCAGTGCTGTGATTTTCTTGAGGTGGAGACAACTGTAAGAATGGAAATCCCTGGAATGGAATTTAGGTATGAGAGAAGATCACTTCATTTATATTCTCCATACCAGCATTTTGCTTAATAAACTCACCATTTGGATATGGGGTTTCACAAAGAGTTAAAAAATCAACTATAGGATGATCCATTTCAAGCACTGTAATTGCTTTCCCATGCATGATTGTTAAACTTGGTCTTCGACATGCCTTATCATATGACAATCCACCAGAAAATATCACAAACGGTTCACTGCATTAAAAAAAAATCAGCATAATTATTATTAAGTTTACTTAGTACATGCAAATTTACATTACAGGTTTAATACCTTTAAACAATAATAAATTTCTGTGTGAAAAGAGTGTGAAGGATTCTACAAGGACTTTAAGGTAAGAATGTAACAAGGAGTTAATTACAGAATGACAAACATACCTGTTTTTACAGGTCTTGTACTCTACTTTCAGAATTGGTTTACAAGATTCAGGCTTTTTCCCATCTCTTTGAATCTTTCCTGAGGCAAGAAAGAAGATGAAAACTGTATTAAAACATCATGAGAATAGAACTATCAAACTCAAATATATGCATTGAAGCAACTGTATAAACAGGAAGAAAATGAACTTCAAAGCTACAGAAGATAATGGGCACTAGCTCCTACTTCCATAAAATATGCATTTGTCTAAGTTAATTATATTTGCTATGACTTTCTCTTTTTAGTGCCACATACATCTAAAGGACCACAGACCGCACTCCAGAGACATCTAAGCCCTATGCAGATTACCAAGGATGACACTGAACTAGTAATGAATGAATTACACTAAATGCATACTTTTTTTCTGAGCACATTATGAGCATAAACACCTTATTTTTTTTCCTAAGCCACTCTTGGATTGACACAATTCCTTTTGTTGAGGAAATGTTACATTCTCTGGAGTGCAACTCCTTGAGTGATAAAATTACATGATGTTTACAATTGAAATTCATGGGTTCTTTGTTAATTATGGCTCAGTACTTCTCGTCAAGAGAAAAGACACTTGTAAATCAAAACCCCAACAATTTTAGTTTGGTTTTTGTTTGTTTGTTTAGTTTGGAAAGTCTGTACTTGCCTTCAACAACAACCTGATTGGAGGATGAAGTGTAGATGGAGCCAGACTGTCCCCAGAGGTGCACAGTGACATGACAGGAGGCAAAGGACTCAAGTTGTGAACTGGGAAATTCTCCTTTGATGTTAGCATTTGTACCATGAGGGTCATTAAAAGCTAGATGTTTCCCAGAGACATTTTGTCTCTGTGTGTTCAAGTGTCCAGTGTCAACTCGACACTGCCCTGAGCTTACTGATCTAGTCAAGCCTGTTTTGAGTAGAGGACCTCTGAGAGATCCCTTCTGACATAAAGTACAATTCTACAACTAAAAACGATAAAAGGAATTAGGAATTCAAGAAAATGCTAAAACTTTCCTGGGCTACACAGATCTTGCTTTCTCTTTCTTCCTTTCTTTCCACCCAGTCTGGCTTCTTGGTAAGGTACTCATTTGCAATAGTGTCAATACCTTTTACCTCATCTATAGGAAGCACTGATACATAAATTCCCAGCCATAAAAGACACAGCCATTTCTAAATGACTCCTTTAAATTCTTCTTTGCAATGACTCAGGAAGCCTTGTACCATCACTATAACAAGCAACACAGTGCCTTGTATAGAATGTATTACTGCTTGTAAAAATTACACATACAAGTAACTAAGTACAAAATATAAAAGAATGTGAAAATACCATAGCCCAGCAAACCCCAAAGACCAGCAGTAGGCTCCTAAGATTAATTGGATAAAACAAGACTTTCGAGCAATATTATTCGGTAAGAGGTATTTATGACACAAATTAAAACCAAGTTTGATCAAAACTCTTCTCTGATTTTTTTATATTTTGAAGCTTCTTTGCAAATTAAAATGTTTATGCAAGAAGCAACTGTGGATCTAGGCTACAATAAAAAATGAAACAGACACAGTTATAAGCAAACAGCATGGAGAATATTGTATTGTTTCTTAGTTATACATTTTAACTATCAAAATTACCATGTGGAATTGTGGTCTGGAATGGTCTGTTAGGACTCTTCAGATTCCATAGGGTCAAGCTGCCATCAGAGTGACTGCACATGAACTGTTTTCCTTCATGATGCCAAGCAACAGAATGAATAGCCTACAGAAATGAAAGAAGAACTTGAGACTAAAATGAAATACAGTGTTTACGCTGATGGTATGTTAATGTATGGCTATGGATTATATTAATCTAATGGTATATCAACACTTCAGTGGTTCTTGTTTGTCTAAAGTCCAGTACCAGCATGTTTTAGTAACCAGTGGCTGTAACCTACTGCTACTCAAGCAAAACAATTCATTATAAATGCTAACATAAGAATGGAAGAAAGCCTGTACTAAATCAGACCAAACTTGAAGGAACAGGCTATTAAGGTAAAACTATAAGAACAAGGGACATACACTGCAATTGTAGTATGTTTGATATCATTTCATTTCGCAAACATACAGGGAATTCTGTGCAACAAGTTTTATGGGTAACATGCAACACATGCAGTCTTCTCTGGATTACTGCAGAAACATTACTCTGGTCTTGATTGTTTTCCCCTTCTTCCCCCTAAGTTTCAGAGCAGATAAACAGAAATCTAGGATACTGAATATAAACCCCAAACCACTAGAGAGACCAGGATTGTTTAATTCATATAGGAAATTACCAAAACAATGATGTAAGATACTTCTGGAACAGACAGTGCTTCAGAGAAGAGGGATATCACACTCCAATGTACTCAATGCAAGTACCACATGCCGAATGTTATCTATGCCAAAAAGCAACACTTCAAAATTCATTTTATGCGTAATTAGTGTAACTAACTGAAAATACCCATAATTACATCAGACTAGCTGAAAGGATAATGGTGTAAGTCCTTCCTTTTCACTGGTATGTGCTGGAAACTATCAAAACAGGGGCATGTCGTGACAGAAATGCAAAGCCCTTTCCTGTCCAAACAGAATTGGTTCATTGTATACCACAGTTTTTCACACACTCGCCTCAGAAGCACAAACTGACAGGATTTTCCCTTGAATTCATTTCCCTTCCAGAGATGTTAGCTGCCAAATAGCAAAACCCATAGTATGTTTTTATGTAAATGTAAATAAGAGATCTATTTTTGAATGCAGTTTAATAAATTTCCATTTTTTCTGCAAGCAAGGAAATGCTAAGGCCTTGCATGCACTTACAATTGCATATGGGCATTTACCTGATTTATTCTAATCACTTTAAAATCATGCCTGGGTATTCATAAGTCAGCACTGCAGTTCATATCAATTCTGCTTAAGTTGACAAGAAATAAACCTAAGTGCTCCTGCTCACTATTCAGAACTCCCCGTTGATCTTCTCTTTTAATCAGTATATTGATTGTTATGGTTGATAACAACTCATGGTCTGGAGGGAATATCAGAATACACCAATGAAGAAGCCGAGACCCTTTACCAATACTTTGCTCAGCTGCTGAGGCTGGACAGCACAAATAAACCTTTGCATTAAGATGACTGAGATGTTTTAATGGAAATCTGACATCCCTTGTATAGGAGTGCTTTGCTAATGCACTAGGAAGCTAGTCATGCCAATAAAATCTCAACAAACACAGCTGAGCAAAGTGTACTCTAAATATTTACCTTCAAGTGACATAACGGGTGTCACTCACACTTCTGCCTACCAAAGGGGGCTTGACACACAATTCCTCTTACAGACCCAGAAGATATCAAACTATAACTGAAGCAACAAAAGATGATGCAGAAAGATGCTTCACAAGGGGTTCACTACCCCCAGGTAGTACAAACCTTGGATCTGTGGGGACTGCTGCTTCACTTACACTGTCTTTCCTCATATAAATTAATCCTGACATGAGCTTATTCATGCTTGCTACCATGCCAAATTTGAATCTGCTTTTGATGTGTTATCACACATAGAAACATTTCACATGGTTACAGTCACTAACTGTGTCTGAACAGGAGCTAGTAACTAGTAGCTGAAAATTGAACCAAGCTGCTTGTTAAGCTGCCTCTCAGCTACTAGGTGCCGCCTGCCAGCATAAACCTCCTGCTGAGTGGAGCTGAGGTGGGATGCTCCTGTCACAGACAGTTAGCATAGCAGCAGCACAACTCACCTTTTAGACTTTGCCCTGAAACAGGTAAGAAATACTCAGAATGGCTTTTGGAGGTATCAGCTGGGAGTCACGACTAATACTGAAAGGTGTTTTTCTCCCAGCTAGAATATGTCTAGCATTCTAATCCACTTCTTCAGCATACACACAGAAAAGGAGCAGTTATTTTCTTAGAACAGGAGTTCATCACGGTGGGTGACTCATATGAATGTTCACACAGTGTATGCACATAAAGCATATCACTCCAGATTGGGTACATTTCTCCTTCTGCAATACCCACAGTGGTTGCACACATATTCCATCTTCTCTCATACTCAGCATGTACTAAAATTAATCATGCCCAACACCATTTCAGTTCATTCCCAGCCACAAACCTCCTCCACTGAAAAGAACTTATGGGAACTCTAAGATCATTTTTAACTGTATCTTGAAAAAGCACCATACTTATCCTATTGCTTGAATCTTAAGAATCGTTCATGCTAGTAGTACTCATCACAGACCATTATAACGAGGGCTACATCTGATATCTTCATAATGGCATAGTTCCTGATAAAGGTAGGGAGATGTCATTTGGCAAATATTAGAGTTTACAAACTCTGCAGCTTCATTTTGGAGATGTGTTCTAATGAAAGATGATGACTACGCTTCAGGAAGCTTTGAATGTGCATTGACACAAGCTGTCAAACTTTTAAACAGTCTGTGTATGAAGATGGCTGGTGTTTTGGATCAATAATAACTTGAGAATCCTTTGAAGGATCTGCCTTGTTTATGTATTCTATTTTATACCAATCGATGGAAACAAACTTTTGAAGGAATTCATAAAAGGGCTTGCAAGGAAAGCCTTTTACAGAGGGCAGCATAGAGAGCATTGAACAGTTCTCAGTATCTCATACATATTACCACTGAGAAAATGACCATCATAAAAAGAAACAACTTTGCAGCTGACATCTTGAAGAACAGACACAAGATTCCTTAGCAGCAGGTTCACAAGTGAGAACAGATCAATCTCTAGAGAAGCTTTGACATGGTAGAGAACGAAACACAGAAACTCCTTGTGGCACAAACTGATGAACTGAGGCAGGTTCTAATTGATATCAGTGGGGCTAAAAGAGAGACACGGCTACTTTTAGCTCCAGTGAGTAAACCACAAGTGCCAGGGATAAGCTTTAGAAGACAGATACAGGCTTACAAGAACACTAAGCAAAAAAGTTGCAGATGATGCAACTTGTACAGCCTTTTTTTCCCTTGGTGAGAAGCTCTCTCATTTGAAATGAGCAGAGATATTTTATCCACAAAAGGTTCCCAGCCTTCAAGGCATGAAGTAAGGAGTGCAGCTGTAAAAGCTATAATTGCAAGTCTGTGAGCTATTAGGTTGTCTCAGTGAGCTGTTAATTCTGGAAGCAATGTGTCCATGACATTAACCTGGATGGCAAGGATAACAAAAGGGCATACTTCTGCAAATATTGGAAAGATCCTGCTAATGTCATAGGAAACAACTCACCTCTCTGCCATAAGATTACCCATAATCTGAGAAGATGTCTGCAACGTGTCTTGTATTCATGTATGCAAAATCCTAAGTGATGTGGAGCATCACACCAGTACAGCAATGCCATGCAGCCTAGAAGGGATAGGCAAGATTTCACAGTGGTGGTGTCCTAGTGGACTGAGAACCACTGATGACCTTTTTGTTAGCCAACTGTTCAAGTGTGCAAATAAAGGGGACCTATTCCATCTGAGCTGACTGTTCACTACTTCTAAGACCTCAATTAGAAACCCAGCGCTCAACACTGTGACAAAAAACAAAGGAAAAGACCTTTTAACAATGTTTCTCAGTGACAATGCAACAAAAGCATTTTCTTTGTGGAGGTGTGAAAACAAGTATCTTTAAATTCATGAGATACAAAATTATTTCTTCTCTGTAAGAGTCCAATGTCAGTAGATACAGCCCCATCTTGAACTTAAAAAGGAAGAATATTTAGATGTGTAGATCAACTGTTACTAGCCTCCTTTCCTCTTCCGTATCAAAAAACATCTGCCGTTAAGCTCTTGGTTCTGCGCTGCACAGTGACAGGTTCAACAAACCTAAATAACAACAGCAGATCTAAATAACAACAGAAGGCTCCTTCTCAACAGCTGGTCTGGGGAGACTGAAGTCCAATGCAGTTAAGGGTAACAGAGGAGAAATCCAGTTAAGGCTTGATCCTGTGAACGGATGACTATTTGGATGGAGTCTTAAGGGTGTTGACATTTAGTCTGAGTGACATTACTAAGCTGGTCAGTTATCTGAAGATAACAGAGAAAAAAGAACTTGCCTCAGTGATGAGCACTGACAGTCCATCAAAGACAAGAAAATGAGCTGTTGCTTAAAGTAGACGCCAAGTGCTAATGGAGAAGCCTGGTGCCAGGGGAATTTCTGATATTAAGCAGAACTATCTGCTCTGCTGATAAGCCAGAAAAGATTGCGCCATTGGACCATCCTTAAAGATACCAGAAAAGAAAGTGACGAGGTAAGAGGAGACTTACAGTTCTTTCACCACAAAATAGGGTGACTGCATTGGTATTCAAACTGGTGCTAAAGAAAGCATAAAGACAATTAGATAAATGTTGCTGGATTAATTTTGCTCAGACCCCATACACAGAAGCACTTTGGTGTTTAATGAAGGTACAGAACTTTTACAGTAACTTATCTGAGACCTTCCAGATACCCAGCAACTGCAACTTGTTAGCTCAGTGCCACAATGATACTGGAAGATCAGTGAGGTGTCATGAGGCACAGAAACCTTCCATCAGTCCAGACAGAATACAGAAGTGAGCAGGAACAATGTTTTCCGGACTGTGCTCTTAGGTGACAAATCTGTAAGAAGAGACTTCAGTTTGAAAACTTGGGGTTGTGCCACATACCAAGTGGCACATGCCAAACTGATAATGTGTGACTCTCAAAAGCCATGTAACCCAGGATTTAAAAAGGAACCCTTTTAGGGGTTCCCTAGGGGAACCTTAGCAGATCTGGAACATTATCAATCTGGAGCCTGAAAGTCTGGGATAAAACACAATGGCCAGTCACACAACCCTTTCAAAGACAAAATAAGAACCTTGCAATCATTTCAGTAGACCACAGCAAGCCATCACAAGTTGCACAAAGTGGAATAATGAGACAGCAAGTAACCACTGAGGAGGAAAGCACATGACTGATAAAAACACCAAAAAAAGTTCCTGAGGACAGTCCTGAAAAATGCGGAACACCTAAATTTGTACAATTGTAAATAAATTGTACAGAGAAATTTTCAACACCCTCCCCCTAAAACAAAGAATCAGTATTACGAAGATCCTGTTTCATGTGAGTCTCATTCTGATCACGAGAGAGGAAAATGAGTGAACAGATTCCCTGGCAGGAGACTGATGAAATGAAAAAGTTGTTCTGCCTTAAATAATAGCACAGGTGCAATTTCACAAGTGGATGCAGAGGTGGACTGTCACTTAGAGACAATTTAGTGGGCATATCTTGAGGCTTAAGTGCTGGCCTGTTTAAACTTTAAATTACCCTTTAGAACATTTACTAGGTGGATGCTCAGTATCTTGACCTTGAAGCTCAGTGTAGTGTTAATGGGTCTGTGAAAAAGAGTCTGTAAGAGTGCAGGACTCAAATATGTTCAGATTACTTCTTAGAGTGAAAATAAATGTGTATACTTTGTGCAAGCAATTAGGTGGCAAGATAAAGAAGGGAACTACAGGAAACCAATTACTGCCTGGCTCACTCTAAAGAAAATGTCCTTTTCTAGCTCCAGCTGGAAACATTCATTCATCTACGAGTGAACTTCACAGAAGGGCTGGAAGAACAAAGACTGGTTTTCCTCAGGGCTAGTGTTAAAATGACAATAACTAAGTAGATACCTATTTCTGAAGCAGCCTGTTTATTGACACAAGAACAGTGTCCATGATTAATACAACCTGCTTCCAAATGGCAAGAGACCACCGATAAAACTATAAGAATGCAATTCTGAAAACCTGTTATTCAGATCTTGAGTACTAGGCAATACCAACAGCCCTACAAAGTAATTTGCCTTTCACTGTAATTAATGTTCTAGTAAATTACTGATTGTATAATTCCTAATGTACTTATATCTCAGGTCAGCTCATTACTACACTGTTCAACAGACAATCTCCACACAGAAACTGATGAACTTGACAGAATCAAGGGGAAGAGACTATGTCCTAGTACACTCACAAGAGCTAATGCATTAGAAGTAGAGATTTCAGGTTTTGATTTCTACCAGCAAAAGCACAGCACAAACAGTTATTTCCAAAACAAGCAATGTCTTCAGAGCAATATTCAACTGCTTAACACAACAAACAAAAAAACTGCTGAGTAATAGCTTTTCTGGATTAATGGAAATTGCTTACCTCATCATAATAAGCTCTTAAATCAGCTCTTTTAGACCGTAAATCCCAGAATACGATAGTCCCATTTTCATAGCCTATCAATAGCTGAAGGAGGGAAACAAACGCAATTATAGTTTCCAAATCAAAAGGTATTAACAAATATTGAAGAACTTCATGATTTTAAGTGATTTAAAAGAAAACAAATAAGCACTATAAAAAGAAATGACAAACGGATGTGCAGGATTGTCACTTGCTCTATTTGTAACACTCTGTTTCAAATTACCTTTCAATAGAAATTCTCATTACTGACAAGTTAACTTCCCTACAATATTATGTGTCTGGGTAGTCTCCACAAGTGTGCTTCCTGAGAAAATAAGACCGTAGCATGTTCCTGTCCATTCTTACCTTCTTTGCCCCTGGTTAGAGGGAAAACTGACACCAAAGGGATCATAGGAACAACTTCAAAACAGAGAGTCACCAGATTGAACTCTTATACAGCTACTTACATTCCTTTGATTTCTGCTTTCTATTGCTTAAAAACATCCTTAAAATCTCCCCTTGCAGAGAATAAATTGCTTGCTTTCTTAGAAACCGAAAAGAAATTAACTGGTGTGCCAGTTTTTACTTCTGGAACTGGGATGTTGCATCACCATGCACACCTAAAAAATACTGGGGAAGAGGGTTTGTGGAAAGAGAAACAGAAAAAAAAACGATGCCCAGGAAAAAAAAAGAATGAGCACAATCCTTTTGCCTTGTCTCTGCTGAAAATAACTGAATTCTTGATCTGGCACGGTATTCATCTCTCTTCACCTGAACACAATTTCAGATCTTATGGAAGACATGAAGTCTAGCCCACTTAGGTGTCCTGGAAATTACTTCCCATAGAGCCTGTCTTCCTAAGAATCTATCCATTCTGAACATGATGACTGGGAATGGCCAAACTGGCAGACTCACACATTCCTGCTATAGAATATTTCATACAAGTGTCAGTGATAACTGCAATTGTCCTTTGTCCATAAACACATGAATCACAGAATGCAGGCAAAAGTTTACAGTTTCTATATTAAGAATTTGAGCAGAAGAACCACAAGGTTATCTCTTAGCCTGTGAAACCTTACCAGCATCTTTGCCATCACCCATTTTAGCTTGCATAAAGATGAAACTTGGCTGGAGTGCTAAACAAAACATCACTCTTCCCAAGTTAAGTATAACTGATACATCAATACTGCTATAAAAGAGCCTGGGAATATTCTCAGTCCTATTAAATATGATTCTTTATATTGCCAGGAGAATATTCATTATGTGAAGATGCATTACCTAATTTTGGAATGATTTACAGTTAATATATTTAATACCTGAATACGAAAAACACTTGATTACTTAAGAATTCTGATCCTGAGAAAAATCCAAACTGCCCTGGAGAAATTCCACAGTATTTCTCATTTTTGCTCTGGATGGGTCCATATGGGATCCTGGAGCAGAGTAAATACGAAAAGACATCCTGTTCAGAAAGCATGCAGCTAACTGGATAGCACTTGTGTCAGGATGCCATATGGTAAGCTGGGATAATACATTGCCACTGAGAGTGAACAAAGAAGAGTCTGACTGTGACTGCTTTCACTGTTAGTGTAGTGATCCTAAATGGAAGACTTATTTTATCCAGGAGCTAGTGATCCACAGAGCAACCTGAGTAGGTGAGGCCTGTGCCATGCTATGTTGCACTGTACATATTCCTTGTCCACAACATAAATATAACTGGCTAATTAGAAGCCTATAGGCAGCCCTCACTTGATAAGGGCAATTACAGTACTCTGGTGACTTTGCCTTTATCTTAACATAAGGCAGTATGCCTCATGTGAACACTCTTTTTCTTGATAGTAGAAATGGATATTGAAAAAAAACACCTTTTATCTTTTGAGCTCTCCCAAAGATCAAAATGCTGGCGAACTCCTCACACAGGGGATCAGCACAGCTGTGTCCTTACTGAAGGCTCATCCAATGCTACACAACTTGAGGTTCCCACCATCCTTTTACTGTAACTTCAAAAGCCAGTATTTTAATCAATATGTTATGGAATCTGAGTGCCTTCCTTACTGTCACCACAACAGACACTTGCACTAGTACAATACAGCTGGGTACCAAACCAGTTGAGCTCAGTTCCTATCTACCAGCATTTTTTTCACCTCAGCTTTTGCACAAATGCATTCAGGAAACTGGAGAACAGAAAAGCATTTATCTGTGACCCTGTATCTTTATAAGCTTTTCTCCCTGGTGAAGCAGGGATTTTTATCACTCTCTTTTGCAAAGATATCACACGTCAGGTGATTTCTAAAAGGCTAAATACCTCCTCTCAGAGACTGCATTTCATGGGATCTATTGCTCAAATGATTAATGCACAACAGCACTACAGAACTGAAAGACAAAAAGAACTCTGATTCCAGGGAAGAAGGGGGCCTATAAGGCTGCCAGAGAGGGACTTGTCATTAGGGACTGTAGTCACAGGACAAGGGGGAGTGGGTTCAAACTTAAACAGGGGAAATTTAGATTGTATATGAGGGAGAAGGTCTTTACTGTGAGGGTGGTGAAGCCCTGGAATGGGTTGCCCAAGGAAGTTGCGAATGCTCCATCCCTGGCGTTGTTCAAGGCCAGGTTGGACAGAGCCTCAGGTGACACAGAATCATAGAATAGCTAGAAAAGACCTTAAGATCATCTAGTTCCAACCCCCTGCCATGGGCAGGGACACCTCCCACTAAACCATGCCACCCAAGGCTAT